>JAOUQX010000021.1:3177912-3195625 GCA_028566295.1 Liobagrus marginatus
AATTCTTTTTTAACACTTTGAATTACCATTGTGTATGAAATATGAATATAAATAAACTTGCCTTGCCTTTATATACTAGCATGGGTACTGGGCAGAAATCTAGAAAAGCATGAAGCTTATTCATTTTTTCTTTAGGCAGAACAGACATCTACTTAATTCAATAAATAATCCTTGAACTGTACACAAATTCCAAATGCACGTTAGTTAACATTGTGTTTATAGCCACACTTAAAAATACCTGTCCATAGACAAGACATGCCCTCATATGGTTCTTGGTCTAGGGTTAGTGGTGGAACCTGGTGCACAACCTTTCTTCGAATGTTTTTGTGTTTGGCATATACAGGGTTCTGTGAAGGACTTCCAACTGTGGGTGAGTTCCAGAAAAGACAACGCTCCTTACCCTCTGATTGGTGAGTTTGCTATAAGTCCAAAAGATTATGATCCTAAAAATAAACCGCAAACAAATATCATATATCAGGCAATGATTTCCATTTGGAAATACCTGTTTAAATGATCAGTTGTGAAATTATACAATCAGCCAATCATGTGATAGTATTTGAAAAAGTCAGATATAGAAATTGACATTGAATGGGTTTCTATTGCCTGGTTTCCGTGAGCCTCAGAGTGAAACCTCTTGTTGTTTTCTCATCCACCGCAAGAGTTGGTGTGTTCTGCAAGTCTGAGGTGCTCGCGACAGTTTTAAAGAGCGGTAAATAGAGTTACCGTAGCCTTCCTTTCATCTGAACATTCTCCTCTGACCTTTTATGTGTGAAAAACCAGTTTCTAAAAAAAATATATATATATGCTACGGCTTCTGGATCACATTAACCCCCAGTCTGATTGGATTCTAATTTTAATGGAAACCACTAACTAAAGCAGCCACCAGGTTGGCAGGCTGATTAGATAACTGCATGACTAATCTGGGGTGCAGCTGTTGCAATTAAAGTGGCCAGTGAGTATACATACAGTACATGAATCTATAGATAAGTATATATTGTAGCTGTGTGTTAAATGTATATAATCTATGCATTTCGGAGGCTAGTGCCAATAATTAACAGCAAGCAATGTGGTGCAAAGGGTGATGGTGGCTCAGCGGTATAAGGCTCGGGCTCAGTGATCAGAGGGTTGGGGGTTCGAGCCTCGCGCCAGGCAAGCTACCATTATTGGGTCCTTGAGCAAGACCCTTAACCTCACTTGCTCCAGGGGTGCCGTTTGTTCTGGCTGACCCTACACTCTGACCCCAGCGTATTCTGACAGGTATGCTGGGATATGCAGAAAATAAAAACATTTCACTGGATGTAGGCTTGTATGTGACAAATAGGATCTGAAAATGTCAGTAATCATTCAGATCTTCAATTATTATTTTATGTTAGAGTTTCTGCAAATACAATCAGAGAAAGCAATTCCATGGTAAATAACTGTAATTGAGGTTTATGCGAGTGTTATTAAGTAAGACTGGAATCATACAACGAAAGATGAACTTGGGTTAACAGTGATGTGATTATAGAGTAATATCATTATGTAGTGATGAGAACCGTATCGGACCACAAGTCCCTACTGCGGATAGTGCGGACAGCTGAGACGATCATCGGGGTTTCTCTCCCTTCTATTACGGACATTTACACCGCACGCTGCATCCGGAAAGCCACCAGCATTGTGGCTACAACTAGCCACTACAACTAGACTGTCCAACGGTTTTTATCCACAAGCCATCAGGCTTCTCAACATGAACTGAAACACTCGGATAAACACCCACACACTCATGCACCGTCACTTAACACCGTCACTTTAAACACTGTGAACACTTTGTCATTGGAATTCTGTTTAACATCATCTTCTGATCCAACATTCAATGCTGCTAATGTTTACACGAGCCACTTTACTGTCCTAAATAATTGCTGCTTGTTTAATCTAAATGCTGCTATCTTTATTTAATACATTGCCATTTGTTGCACAACCGTCTGCGCTATGTTGTATGATGTATGTTGTATGATGTATGTTGCATGTTGTATGATGCATGTTGTATGATGTATATGTATGTTGTATGATGTATGTTGCATGTTGTATGATGCATGTTGTATGATGTATGTTGTATGATGTATGTTATATGTTGTATTATGTATGTTGTATGGTGTATGATGTATGTTGTATGATGCATGTTGTATGATGTATGATGTATGTTGTATGATGTATGTTGTATGATGTATGTTGTATGATGTGTGTTGTATGTTGTATGTAAATGTCCCGTAGTGTATTGTATGTATTGTCTGTTCTATTCAATTCAATTCAATTTTATTTATAGAGCGCTTTTAACAATACACATTGTCTCAAAGCAGCTTTACAGAAAAATCACAATAAGAAGAAAACAATAGAATAAAATTTATGACATATATCCCAAGAGCAAGCCTGCAAGTGCAAGTTCTGCACTGTCTGTACTTGTTACACTGTGTTGTACGTAGCTCTTTGTTGTCCTGTTGTGTGTTATGTGACTGTGTGTTGTTCTGTATTGTGTGACTCTGTGTTATATGTAGCATCATGGTCCTGGAGAAACGTCGTTTCGTTCCATTGTGTATTACAACAGCTGCATATGATGAAACGACAATAAATCTTCTTGAATCTTGAATTTTCCATCTGAAAAGTTTGCTGTAAAGTTGATCTTTGTTTCTTCCACTTCTACTGTATGTACAGGTCATGAGTTTCCATTCAGCATCCAGATGAGCCATTTAAGAGAGCCTATAGATGAAACTGGTGACAAAAGTGATGAAATGATTCCATCTGAAAGACAAATGGAGCTTCTGCTTGAGCAGTTGCAGTCAGACAGTCTGTGCCAATTCATCCTGAGGCCAAGTCGGGTCGCTGTGGGTCACTCCTTTGTTGGTAAGTGCGTTTTTTACTTTAGCTATTAGCTAAATGCCTTATAGAAAGCTATAACAAAGATGTTGATGTTTTAATTCCAACCGTATGTATGAATACATGAGTAAACATTTATGACTGGTATGTAGTATCAATGTTTGTCTTCTCACATCCTAAGTGGATCCGGACCAGAAGCCGTTTAAAAGACGGCGCTCGCTCATCAACTGGGCATTTTGGCGTGGCTCGTCCAATCAGCTGGATGACCCTCCTTTATCACCACATATATCAACAACTGATAAGCTCTTTGGCCAGCCGCTCAGCGTAGTATGCAAGGATAACAGCCTTCCCAAACCAATCACGGTGAGTGTAGGAATCACACGCGTAATGTTCACACACATCATCAAATCTGCCAATTTTATAGATTCATTGTGCACTAGGTATTTACAAGTAGGATTTTAAAACAGAAATTCGAATTATTTATTAACAGCAAGAAAATGATAACATGAATATACTGTGTATATATATATATATATATATATATACACTGTTAAACGCTTACAGTTTGTAATAATGTATACATTTAAAATCATCATAGTTTATTGTCACTTGTTTTATCACACGATTTTTTAATAGAAACATACACAACATTTTGTTTCATGTTGTATGTAATATGAAAATGTATTTCCTGCTAACGTCTAACATTACGCATGTCCGAGGAAGTGGAAATTGATAGTTCATTCATATTCACACGCATTCCAATATAAAACCATTTCAGTGTCTAAATGCACTTTTTAATAGGACTTGACTTGTGTTTTTTAATCCTGTTTTAATTTACAAAGAGAGGTGACAAAAAGAATTGTCATATTTGAATGGTGGTGGCTCAATGGTAAGGCTCTGGGTCAGTGATCAGAGAGTCGGGTTCAAGCCTCGCACCGGGCAAGCTACCATCATTGGGTCCTTGAGTAAGGCCTTTAACCGTTGCTCCAGGGGCGCCGCACGTTCTGTCTGACCCTGCGCTCTGACCCCAGCCTTCAAATACATACGCTGGGATATACGGAATAAAAACATTTCACTGCATGTATGCGTATGTGATAAATAATATCTGAATCTGAATTTGAATAATTAATAATAAATCTCAAACGGCAAACAGCTCTTCCCTGAAGACTGTAAGACAATTACATTTTTTTTTTTGTTAAATATCACATTTATTCGTTTATTATTAGATTACATAAAACATCTGCCATACAAGTCTGTGTTAAAGATTTGTTATTATGGAGAAGTGACGACGTACAGTATTGTGGTATGATATAAAACGACGTGAATTAAAGTCGGGGCTGCTGGTAGAACGTTGCTGTTATGTCAATTCAAACACGCAACAGAATGTTGTTACAGGAAGTACAAAAAAAATTGCATTATGCCTCATTAAATACAGTGTCTGATTAACAACATTTAGTTTAATAGTTTATAGTTGGAATGTTGGGAAATATGCGAGAGACAAGCTAGTTATTGTTCGAACTTATGTTATAGCTGTGATTAACACGAACGTTAAAAATTCTGTGATTAAAAATCAACGATCCCTCCCCCTTTCTCTGTCTCTCTATCTATCTCTCTCTCTATCTGTCGCTCTCTCTTTCTTCAAAAAAATGTTTTTTTGCTAGGGGAAAAACAGGAAACATTGACTATTAGAAAGCACTTACTTTTACTTTATTACTTTATCAAGGACACTCATGGTCCAGAAATGCAACAGTACTTTATATTGTAAGATGATCTGCTCATAGGAAGGTTCTGAGTTCAATTCCCAATGAGAATTATTGGAGTATTAACGTTGATGGAATTTTGGGTCCTTTAATATTCTACATGAATGTGTCCGTTGATGAGCATTTGACATGCAGTTGTTGGAAAGACAGCTCTTGCATAAAGGCATCAGGAATTCCTAGCCACATCTGGAATTGTCTGAAAATAATGTATATCAGATTTTATATTAGATTTTCTCTCTCTGCAGGACATGCTGGTGTTTTTGTTCCAAGAGGGGCCTTTTACGAGGGGAATTTTTCGGCGTTCTGCTGGGGCCAAAGCCTGCAGGGAGCTGAGAGACAAACTGGACTCAGGACTCCAAGTTGCTCCGATGAGCCGACAGTCTATTTTTGTGATTGCTGCTGTACTAAAGGTAACTTCTATGCTGGAATACATCAATAAACTTTGCAAAACACATCTTAAAAGGTCCAGATTCAGTTGATGTTTCAACGTGATGCTGATCATCACTCAAATCAGTAGTTTTAGTACAACGACTCTACTTCTTCAGTTCTCACATGGCAAATGAATAAAACTGTCTTTATGTCAACGCACCCTAAGACAACGCTACGGTTTAGACCACGTTCATTTAAACGGTGTATATCATAACATCATATCTGTTGTAATCAAGTCAAGAACCATTCCAACTTTATCGATGCGATCAAATGTGTGTTTGAATATCGGTGTGTCTGATTGTAGGACTTCCTGCGTAGCATTCCAGGCAGCCTGCTGTTGTCAGATCTCTATGAGAAGTGGATGGGCAGCATGGATATGACCGACGAAGCAGAAGCCAGTCAAATAAAAGCCATTCAGGGGTACATGATACTACAGACCTGGATTGGAGGAATCTAATATCTAATATCAGTCAGCAGTAACATGAAGTTGTTTATTGATCATATTATTCAATTCAGTTCAATTCAATTTTATTTATAAAGCGCTTTTTAACCACACATATTGTCCCAAAGCAGCTTTACAGAAAATACACATTAAGAAGAAATATAAAAGAAAAATGTGAATGTGTGGCATATATCCCAATGAGCAAGCCTTAGGCGACGATGGCAAGGAAAAACTCCCTAAATGTAATGTTAGGAAGAAACCTTGAGAGGAACCAGACTCAGGGGGAACCCATCCTCATGTTGGGATGTTATCTTTTCTGTTTTTCAGTTTGGTGATGTCTCTTCCTTCTGAGAACATCCTACTCCTAAAGCATGTTTTGGCAGTGCTCTATAACATTCAGCTCCATGCTGAAGACAACCAGATGAATGCCTTTAATCTGGCCATATGTATTTCTCCCAGTATGCTTTGGTCCCCAGCTCCCAGCACCCCTGAGATGGAAGGAGAAAGCACCAAAAAGGTTGGTTTTACCCATTTACATATTTGATGCTGATTTATTCTATTAAAACGAATCTTTAACCAGACACTTTTTTCCAAGAGTCAGTGTGAAAGTCGTAGTCTTTCGAATTCCAGTGTATTTGTCATATTGAATAATCATTTAGTCGCTGGCTTTCTTATTGGATTGTATTTCTTGGCCTAAAATATAGAACAGATGTTATTTTTATTCTCATTTAATTATTCCCACATAATGAAAATGGTCATTTTTAGTCTTGTAGATGTTCTAGGGGAGTCTTTCACACATTTTGCTTTTGTTTTTGAGTGCAGTGGGAAATATTTCGAGCATTTCCTTTAGATTCTTGAGGTCGGTGTCAGTCTCTTTTCATCATGCTACGATGCAGCTCTCGAGTCTCGCAGTGTGTTTGGATATATGTGTGGCAGCCCGTGTTGCCATCCAGGCCCCAAAAATGTCGATTTCACAACATTCCCAACCAACACGGATCTTGTCGATGTTGGCTTAAAGGCTGCCAAAGCAAATTACTACCGCAATCACAAACTAAACAGAAGTTGTTTGTGTAGGTTTTTATTCTAGTAGTAATGCTCTTTTATTACAGGGCTAACACAAACTTTGGTATTTCTTTTTTTTTCTGTCACTTGTGTACCATTACATGCTAATTGTTATAAACTTGTGTCTGGATTTTTATTAACAAAATGTTGACTCCCTCAAAAAGGCGATTTTATCTTCTTTATTATGATTCCGTTGTAATTAACGTCCCCAAATGAATGCATTCATTAGTTTATTAATAGCATTATATTAACCCCCTGCTCCTATGCCAAGAGGCAGGATTAACCAGTAGATCAGTGCTTTTTATATTTTTTATTAAAAAGCAGCTATATAAACAATGACTAGGACTAGAAGTTATTTAATTACGCACACTCTTTGGTGTCACCCAGATGAGGATAGATTTCCTTTTGAGTCTGGTTTCTGTCTTCTATCTGTAAAATAACTTTTTTTTTTTGCCATCATTGCCTGTATCTTGCTTATTAGAGCATTATAATATTTTTAATTTCGGACTTTGTAACTTTTATTCCATATATTTCAATTCCAGTACAGCAGCCTTGAGACAATGTCCATTGCTAAAAGTGCTATACAAATACAATTGAATCGAATTACATTTATTGTATTTATATTTATTTACTATTAGAGTAGGCTAGATCTGTTTTTTCAGAAGATGAGCTTTCTGCGTCTAATTTTCATACTATTTAAATGATTTTGGTGTTACCATCATTAAGACTTTTAAGAGGAATCCAAGAAACGCAAGGAATTACTGGCTACATAGTTCGATGGTTTGGCAACTCTAAACTGCCCTAGGTATACGTTTGTAACGGTGTCCTCGTCCCATCCATGCTGTATTAAGAGCTTACGCTCAGTGTTCCCAATAGGCCATAGATCCACTGGGACCCCGACCAGGATATAGCAGGTACGCAAGATAAATGAATAATTAATTCAATCTATTCATTATTTGTTTCAGATCTGTGACTTAGCACGGGTAATGATAGAAAAGTGCATGGCAATAATGGGAGAAGATTTGACCGCACTATTTGATGGTTTTCCTCCCAGCTGCAGTCATGCATCGGGTAATGAATCCTCACGTCTATGTTATATACATGGCTCAAGATTAATTCTCTCGAACTAAACCCTTTCTTTTCCGTATAGAAGTGTCCTCCTATCAGATGACCGACTCCTCCTATGACAGCCTTGAAAATGAGCTGAATGATGACTCTGGACCACTTTTCCAGCCCATGCCGAGGTCACGAAGCAAGCCAGACAGTCGCAGCTATGACTCAGTCCTTACACTGAGTGACTGTGACATGGATCAAACTGATACTGATGCAGACATCACCATAAACACACAAATGTTACTCCCATCACTAGCCTGGCCGGTAAAAACTTCCCCTGCAGTAAGTCCATTCACTCCTCACCTGCATTCTCCTTGTAAGGAATCTTTTTTCCCCAAGGGAATTCGTCAGCTGAGACGTTCCTCGGAACCTGCCATTTGGAATTCGCCCACATCCTTAACCAGACACCTAGAATGTAGGGAACACCGAAAGGGCAGTTACGAATGTGTGACCAGCCAAGCCAGAGGTTACGCAGAGGTAGACCTTGAGGTTGATTTAAACACCTTGCAGCTGGAGAAGAAGTTTGATCTTATTCAAAGGAACCAGAATGAGAGGAATGTCCCTCAACAAACAAAACCTTCACCCCTGCATCTAGATACCAGCTGCATCAATCTGACCTCCCCTTTGGTTTCACCAACACATTCATCAGTGAGCTCTTTGGACAGTGCTTCATCTCAGCACTCTGCTGACTTCAGCAAGCATTGCGCTCACAAAGTAGGTAGCTTCAAATCACTAGTGAAATCTTCTATCAGGTTTTCCGGCATTATGTTTGAAGCTTCTCCTGGACCAGCTGTACCTTCAACCATGGAATGTCCACCTAAAGAGAAATTGGACTGGAGCCAGTTGAGGAGCAGTCACGGGCTACATCCAAATTCCTGGCTTAAAAAAGACCACAGACTCTCCCTGTCTAAGGAAAAGGGAAGCCCGGATGACCGGGACAACGCTGAGCCACTTCTCCTTTCTGAGAATTTCTCCAAGGCAAGTCATAGCACAGCAAAAGGAGCTCAAGAACAAGGTAATTCAATTGCTAGGAAAAGATCAACCAGCCCTCTTTGGTCTGAAGAGCCCTCACATGAAACGCCGCATTGCAAATCAGTTCATTTACTTGCGATGGAAAAACCGGTAAAAGTGCAAGAACTGCTAGAGAATCACAACCAGGCTTGTTTGCTGAGTAAACAAAACCCGGGACAGAAGCACTCTCAGAAAAGCAAACCAGGAAGTAATACCACCGTTTTGCCGCAGTCTGTGTTCTATGGCCAAAATGTTCGCCGCTTTGTTTTGTACAAAAAGAAATCTTACTCGCTTGTTCCCGACAAGGACAAGTCCTCTGTACATCTTTCTGGTCAGCGTCGATCATCCGATCCTGGAGAGAATAGTCTAGGGCTGGACATGGAGACAACAAAACGTCTGGAACATATTCACAGGCAGACAGTTGGAAAACAAGCGACATATACCGAAACCTGTTCTCGTGGAATTCAAGTGTCTGACCCGGACAAAGACGATACGTATACTAAACCCCAGCTGGGCTTGTCACCTGCTGCCACCAAGACTGTGAGGAACTATTTCTTTTGGCAAGGAGGTGAAGATACCCAGAGTAATCTGAAGAAAAGCCAGGAAGTGGCACTGGCTGTTGTCCATGGCAAGCGGGAGTGGATGAGGAGGTGCAGCGACACACAGCTTGAGGATTTTGAAAAAATGCTTTTCTCAGAAGAGTCTTATGTCTAAATTATTGCGTTCTAACGCAGTATTTCCCAAATTCAGTCCAAGTTATTCCTGGTCTAAACAACCTATTTAGTATACATTTCCTTTGGTGTGTAAGAAATGTGCAAGGTCTTTTAGGACTAGATTAGACCAAACTACAATCAGATACAGAATTAGTGGTGCCTTTTATGGGTATAAAAGCTTATTGAAAATCTCTGACTGAAAGTATAACCGTTAATTATATTTATTTGGAGAAAATTCAGAGTTTTATTTACAAAATGTTGTCATTTCCTGAAAATATTTTGGAGCACATTCCCTAAGAATTAAAACTATTGTTCAGAATTTTCTCTTAAAGCATGGTAATGAAATCTTGAATGGTCAGCCATGTAAAAGTGGCCAAATCACAATTATAATGGGGGAGATTAGAGATAGCATGAATTAAATTAAAAGTGTGTAATCAGGCAACGCCTATTAAAATTGCTTTATGCTTGAAATGAGTCTTTCGAGCAATAGCTAGATGTTAACCATTTCAGATTTAATGAACCTGTCTATACTGTGAAGGACTGCAATATGTTTTGCCCCTTAAGCCCAGTGAAAAGGTTAGAGTAGCAAAAATAGATGACAGTTGGTAATTTGCAGTCACCAAGTTTCGAAATCTACAATTAGAAGCCATTTCCATGCCAACGCACGCCTCAGAAAGCGTGCCAGAAGAAAAACTTCTCTTTCATCTAACCACAAATGTGAGTGTCTGGTTTTGGAATTCTGGAGTTCTAGGGTAAGATGGGGGGGGAGGGGGCTGGGGAGTTGTTCTGGAATAAAAGCTTTATACCAAACAATATTCAAGGTGGGTTCGCTTACTGTTGGGTATGATGGATGAGCTGTGATGATGAAGAGCTGTTTTTGATCCTAAAGCACTGAAACATTCTATTTATATTTCTGATATTCAGCAGACGTCATTATCCAGAGAGTTTTAGATTGATTACATTTTTTAAAACTGGGCCGTTAAGGGTTAATTCGGTGGCCCAGCAGTGGCAGCTTGGTGGTGATACAGGAAGTGGCTCTTGTTTGTTAATCACCAAATACTCAAAACATTTGTTTTGGCCATTAGCGAAAACCTATGTAAAGTCAAACGCCATATATGGGGCTCTAGAAGTATCTAGAGAGATTCCGTATCGACGAGTGCAATATGTTCTATTATTAGATGATTTACATTTCTAGCACCTGGACGACACACTTATCCAAAGAAACTTACATTTATCTTCTTTTTTTATCCAACTGAGCGATTAAGAGCCTTGCTCAAGGGCCCAGCAGTGGCAGCTTGGTGGAGATGGGAAATGAACCCACACGACAACAAGTTGCAACTGCTGGCTTGGTGCTGTTATGTTAGCAAAAATCGGTTGTGTAATACAAGTACAAAATTCAGGGGTGACAATAACCTATGTAATATAAATAGCAAAAAAAGTCATTGACCTTTTTTTTTTTTTTTTTAACCTATATTTAAGGGGTGCCAATAATTTTGGTCTGATTGTATTATTAACATTTTTGAATGTGGCCTGTTGAATAAGCTTACCTATTTTATATGTTTGCGTTAATGAATCTTTTATTTACGTTTCAGCTTTATCGGGGCTTCGATAAAAGCAAATGGAATTAATAATATCAGTCGAAGAAACACAGTGAAGTGCACTAGATGTAGGGATCATTTTAACAATTTAAATCACTTTTGGAATCTTTCAAAAGTTGTGGTAAGTGAAGTAAATTGTGTGAACCTAGACAATAGAATAACTGATGTGTTGTAAAGTCTTTAACTGTGTAAGGGGAATTAAAGCAGTTAATTAGGTTCCATTACTATGGGCTTAATCATTCTGATGATGTAATGTTTGGAAAGGATCAAAAAGGTTTCTAATTAGTCAGATTTATTTTGTTGATTATATTAAAATAAGTAATACGCTGAAATACTTGTGAACATAAATTGTGTAGACGTGTAATTAGTAGTCCATGTGTAAGACTATGACGCCTGAGGTTCTGCTTTGGTAGGTGTAAATAATTCCGTATGTATTGTGTTGTTTTTTTATTTGTTTAAAAATTGCTTATTTAATCAGATTAATTAAGACTTAAATAAGGCCAACTTATGTGCGGAGAGAGAATAGCACATCTCGGAGCCTTGTTTCATTGCTGTATATTCATAGTGTATATTTATAAAAATCTAAAGAGTAACGTCTTGTGTTTATTTACTTTTCTAATAAGATATATTCCGATATTGTTTCTGTAATATTGCTGCTGCCAATACTTTACTATACTTTAGCATCAATATTTTAGACGCATTATCTTCTGGCAGTTCAATCAAATGTACAGACCCCCAACATACATCTTTGTTTTAAAACCATAATTATTATATACATGTAGCTAGTCATATAACAGGCTAATTATTTAAACATGTACAAAATATTGTGGCTGTTTATTGGAGCCAAAAGCTTTGTAGATTTCTCTATTGAGAAGTTAATTATTTAGAATCAATTTTGTTATTTATACACCGACTCAGGGTTGGGTTAAATTTAATACCATTGTATTTACTCATATAACTAACTATAAAAGCGTTATGTATCATAAATGTAATAGTGCTGAATTGTAATTCTGACCGCTATAACAATAGAAAGACTCTGCCTTAGGATAATGATTCTAGAGAATATGGTAGCAGAGAAACAATACTGTACCGTTATGTATTATTGTATGTATTATTAGGAACACCTGCTAATTGATGCAGCTATCGAATCAGCCAATCATGTTGCAGCAGTACATACAGGTCAAGAACTTTACTTACTGTTCATATCGAATATCAGAATGAAAGATTTGATGTTTGTGACTCTGCGCCATGGATGTTGGTTTGAGAGTTTCGGTACCTGTTGATCTGAAACACAATCTAGAACATTTCTAGCATTAAATGGTAGTGGGAAGTGGTAGCTCAGTGGTTAAGGTGTTGGACTACTGATCCAAAGACTGGGGTTCGATTCCAGCACTGACAAGCTACCACTGCTGGGCCCCTGAGCGAGGCCCTTAATTCTCAACTGCTCAGTGAGACAGTTAGTCACTCTGGATAAGAGCGTAAATGCTGTAAATGTAAAGTAAAATAAATATAAGATTTATGTGACCATTGCGACTATAAATGCCTATGGCACTATGGTGGCTCAGCGGTATAAGGCTCTGGGTCAGTGATCAGAGGGTCGGGGGTTCAAGCCTTGCTTGGGTCAACCATCATTGGGTCCTTGAGCAAGGTCCTTAACCTCACTTGCTCCAGGGGCGCTGTTTGTTCTGGCCGATCCTGCGCTCTGACCCCAGTGTATTCTGACAGGTATGCTGGGATATGCAGAAAGTAAAACATTTCACTGCATGTATGTGTATGTGACAAATAGGATCTGAAAATGTCAGTAATCATTCAGATCTTCAATTATTATTATTTATTATTATCCACATCAGCTTCTATTCCAATTCGACAAGAACAAGAATAAACTCAGTCTTATTGAAGCTGGAAAAAAAATAAACTAGTATTTATCGCTAATGTGTAACTGTCTAGTGTTTGTGAGCCTGTACCTGTTTGTTTTTCCACACCATTTTTAATCAGTCGTAGTGTATGATCATCCCAGAACATCAGCCGTTTCTAAAATACTCACACCAGCCCATCTGGTAGACAAACGGTTGGCTGAACATGTGATGCGTACGGCACAGAAAGTGGAAATACTTTCAGGCTTTTAAAAGCCACTCCGATTGGTTGGATTTCAGGCAGACATGTTAAAGCTTATGAGGAGCAGCTAAATGCTGGATTTTCCAAATCATGTGAGGTTCATGCTATAGGGTTGAGCAAGACTCATCCATACCATACAATCACTTTTATAAATGAATGATCGATTCGAAACATCATGTTCATGCATTAACATTTACAGCATTCGGCAGTCGCCCTTATTTAGAGCGACGTACAATGGTGCGTTTAGTTTCTATTGAGGAAAAATAAATAAATATATGGGTTGCTTCAATAGTCTACAATGAGATGAAAACTCTATTAAAAAAAAAAAAAGAGGAACAACAGGAGAATTTGTTTCATGCCCCTAAACATGACATGGAACAAATCAAATGTTATTGGTTGCTTTACATGACCGTCAGACGTCTTCTTGGGCAATAAGATGTGATGTGTTTTTGTGTTAATTCAGACCTTCAGACTAATCTAGCACTAGCATTCATACCATGGCCAAAGTTCTATCACATTTCTTCATTATACTGATGTTTATTATGAACAATAATTTTAGCTCTATTCCTGTAACTATGATTTTTATACATTGCTCTGCTACAATTAGATCATTTCCTAAATGTACAACGGTACAGATGTTCTTAATAAATTGGACAAGGAGTGTATGTTTGTACTTGTTTTGTAATTTAATTTCTAGCTTAAGACTCTTAATGCATTTTTTGTACATGATTGTTTTGCTGCTGTCAAAGTATTTGCTGACGCACAATCTACGGCGTGTTCTGGTTTTGTATATTTCTACATATCGGCTCATCACTTCTGTGACGTCGCTTTCCTTTATGAGTCCTCCTCGGCACCGTCCTTAGATGGAAATGGATTTGGACTAGTAAAGTACCATGTATAAAGTCTGATTAAAAAAAATCTATCCAGATGCATCCAAATCCAGCTTCAAACTGCATTTTAAACACTATCAACTTGGTTTTGTCGATTGTTTTTTTGTTTTTTTAAAGGAATCGAACTGTCCTTTAAAGGAAACACTTTAAGAAAACCTCAGACATATTTGAGACTCTGCCAAATAACGTCTTAGCTAACTAACCTGCTGCTGAACCTTTGAACCGGCCAGATGAAACACTTTGTCAAAATATTTGCAGCGATGCCGTGGATATGCGTCCTTAGCAAGCGTTCGTTTTTTTTTTTTCTTTTTCACTTCAACGTTTAAGACTGTCGAAGCAGTGTGTTTGCAGAGGGAGTTGTTTGTTTGATTTAACACTTAGTCATAATACAAACCAATCATACAGATGTTACGGTTTAAGGCACTCTTGCATCCTTTACAGCACTGAGTCAGGACGTTAGTATTTTTAACTCGATGCATGTTACAATACATTAAGTTCTCACGTTTCAGCGGTCAGTAACATTTCTGCGTTGACGAGAAACACGCAACCCTCTCACATCAAACATCACATCTGGCAACAGGATTTAGAAACGGCTCATTTTAGCCAACATTGCTCTCTATATCTAACCATAGAGTGACCACACCCCCAGTGGCAGAAATAAAAACATGCCAAGTCCATTGCTACGCTAAGTAAATCGTAAGATTATATATTAGGTTGAACTGATTTAACACAAGAGCAGCAATCATCGTTAATTCCAATATGCAAATGCTTTTGTTAAACTGTTCTGAACATCCAGCAGCGTCCACCGACCTGTACTAACGCGAGAACATGTTCGATTGCCTTCAAAGCTGACATTTACCCCTTACACTGAGTCACTTCCTCTTTCATTTAAGTCTCAGTATGTGACAAGTGACCTATACAGACAGAGGTGACCGTTCCAAATCCGCTCTATTGAAGCGTTCTTTTCATCTACTAGTTTTCCCACAACTAAAAAGTCAGCTTATCAAGGTAATATTTTATATTATAACTATATATAGTTTATATTTAATTCATTTTTAGAGTTCAAGTGTTAGCAATTACTGTCATGTAGTAATACAATAATCAAGCATAACATCATGACCACCTCCTTAATATTGTGTTTTTAATATTGTAGTGGTCCCTTTTCAGCTGCCAAAACAGTCCTGACCCATCAAGGCATGGACTCCACTAGACCCCTGAAGGTGTGTATGTGGTATCTGGTACTAAGATGTTAGACGGTGAGGTACAGCATTATTAGGGGAAGTGGTGGCTCAAACAGTTAAGGCTAAATGATTGACGTTTAAGAGCCACCATTACCAAGCTGCCACTTTTGGGCCCTTAACAAAGGCCCTTAACGCCTTTCCTGCTCCTGAGGCACGCGGCAGACCCGGCACGGTTCATAAACTGGGCTACGAGAAGAAATTGTTAATGTGCTGTAATGCATACGTGATGCACACAAAAAAACTTCCGTGTTTTTCTTTTTTTTTTTTTTTCTTGCTTCGTTTAATTATTAGACTTGTGTAAATATTAGCATTGTAAGAACACAAACTACAGAAACATTTTGTAATATTTAATAAAGGATAGCTTAGGCGTTCCATATATGCTTATTGTTAACCATTTTAAATCACCGTTCATACTGTTTGGGTTAATGAGGCAGTAATTGTATAATAAACGTTAAAATCTTTATCTTAGAATAATCATTGGATAAACAACATCTGACCCTAATTCTCTAAACCACGGTGGTCTAAACGCAGAACACATTAACAAACCAAAGATCAATTTCAATGCAAAACAGGAAAGAGCGGTCTTTCACCAATCACACACACCTAATGGTTACTGAACACTGCTTATGACAATCAC
This sequence comes from Liobagrus marginatus, assembly GCA_028566295.1. Lineage (NCBI taxonomy): Eukaryota > Metazoa > Chordata > Actinopteri > Siluriformes > Amblycipitidae > Liobagrus > Liobagrus marginatus. The sequence goes on from JAOUQX010000021.1 coordinate 3,193,774, forward strand.
AAGGAATAATAATTGATACATTTATTTAAGCTAGAAAAATCAAGCAAATACAAAGTTACGTACATTATTCTGGTAAGGAGTAATTCATTATTTTGAATAACTTAGCTGCCTTTGTATCCTTTTTCTGCAATCAATCACATACTCCATACTATTGTGTCATTTCTTTTACAGGTAATAACATTAATGCTCGACTAAACACAAACATCAGTCCCTCGTACAAAACAAAAAAAAAAAAGCCCAGATATCCGTTTGTAGACATGTGCCGGTTCTCTGTTCAGTTATTCAGTGTTCTCTTCACTATCTAGTTTTGTACATTTACTATTACATTCTGGTTTGTTAAGGTGTTTTGCACTTCTAGCTCACCGTAGTAAAATCTTGTGAAATCCTGAAAGTTTGTTCTTTTGGATAAGATGCTAATCATATCATCACAAATAAATGCTGCTAACTTGATCACAGCCTCCATGTAGCTCTGCGAGCGAGCTGTTAAATTACATTCTGATTCTTTAGCTATAGAGACTAGACAAAAACCCTATTCCTAATATCGTAATGCCTTTTTAAAGCATCGATACAATAACGTAAGTGATTTGCCTTTGCTTATGATCAGTCTAAAATGGTTTATGGTTTGTAGAAAGGCACGAGGTGGTTAAAGAATTCAGGCAGAGCCATCTGACTGTCTGATGTCTGCCGAACTCTCAGGAACACGAACGGTCATGCCATCTAGAGATTTTGTTAGGCAGATCTGGCAACCCAGACGAGACCTGTAGATGACCGGAAAAAAAGGAAGTGAGAAAATGTAATGTTTTTTTTTTTTTTTCCATTCCAGTTATGGCATACAGTTTAAGCAAGGGATAAACTATAAGGGATATAAGAAAAACTTATAAAACACACATGACTTATATACACACACATGAACACACGGTTATATCCTGTTACTCTATTACACTAATGAGCATAAATCCTGGTCTCAACATACAAGACTGTGTATTCAAATAAGCAGCACACCTTCTTATTCATGTGATTATATTGGAATCAGAAAACACTGCAGGTGTATTCGTTCAAATAATCAAAACTCATTCATTCTCACTTTCAGTTCTTCACAAAACTAGAACTATTCAAAGATTCTGACTGAGTCAGCATTCCTGACACACGTCAGTAACCATGCACTCTTTGCACCAACACTGCTTAGTGCAAATGCAAAACAACTAAAGATTTTCTCTCTACTTTGTTTGCATCAACAGAAATACATTTCCTTAACATGATGACTATCAGAAAGTGTTTGGCCTTTTGAATCTCATAATTCTATGTTGAGCTACATGTTGAACTAGCAATATGCTAGTTGTACCTTGGACCAACTTTTAATAAAAGATACTGTTCTATTTCTGAATAGCACGTTCGTGGCAGAACGTAAGGAGAGACTGATCTCACACACGTACACTGAAAAATAAACAATTAGAAGCCTGCTAAGTAAAATTGTTCTACAGCAAATGATTATAGTTTCAGGGATTGTATGGCAACCTGTTTTAACCAACTAAGCAGAAAAGAAACTTGCGTATCTGCGAGTCCATAGGCAAGATCCAGCATATCCATTTCCTCATCACTAATTGGTCCAAGCTGTTTATAAGTCTCCTCTTCAAAAATGAGATGACATGTGGAGCAAGCTAGAGTGCCCTCACATGCCCCTGGAAAGAAGCATGTATTATAATCAGTGATGGGAATAAAGGCGTTATAAATAAATGGCTGGAACGATTAGTCTAGATCAGGGGTGTCCAATCCTGCTCCTGTAGGGCCACTGTCCTGCAGAGTTTAGCTCCAACCCTAATTAAACACAACTGAACCAGCTAATCAATGCTTC
>JAOUQX010000021.1:3195725-3206390 GCA_028566295.1 Liobagrus marginatus
AAATATGGCCCGAGCTCCGGCTCGTATCTCAAAAAACTCGTACGTTAGGCTGCTCGTATCTCGAGGTTCCACTGTATTAACAAAGTCAAAGGCGAATCTCAAATAGAAGCTTACTCCCTACCTGAATTAACTAGTGAGCAGCACTAGTCAACACTAGCCTGCGCCTTGTGTAATGCACTATAATACAGCAGTAGGGACATTTGGAATTCAGCCGAATAAACGATAGCGTTTATATTTTATGTGTAAAAATGTCCCTTACCTGAGAGGCTGTACGACATTGCAGGATGTTATACCTCTTTTATGAACGAGGTCTTTTTTTGGGTTAGATAGTCTGCTCAGAGATGACAAAGTTTTTTCTGAAGTATTTACACCCCTTGAAATTTTCCAGGAGTTCCGCGAAAGACTCAAACCGACTAATCTTCTTGCTCCCGATGAAAACGACATTTTTTTAACGTCTGTACTCTGTTCGTAAAGATTAAAAAAGAGGCTTGTGCTCGTAACCCCTAGAGCTTCATTAAATCCTGACTGAAAAGAGGTAAAAAAAACAAAAAAAAAAAACAGTTTGATAAGAATCAGTCGCCTGGCTGTGTGCTAGCACTGCTAGCTAACGCTCGAGCTCAGAGTACAGAGAACGGCTCCAGTTCCTCGACCGCACTGTCCTTAAGCATTAGTTGTATAACACCTCATAGTAACAGAAAGCCGATTCTTTCCACATATAAAACAGGTTTTAAAAATCGGTTACAAATCGCCCAGATTCTGACTTAGCAGATGAAGCGTCTTTATTTGATAGAGCACTACGTTCAAACACATTTTTGACATGGAAATTTAACTTCAAGGTATTTCCTGCCTGGCATGATTGACCCTCGGATACAACCAATCAGTGTTAGTCGTAGTTATTATAAGGCGGGACTTCAGGAGCCAACCTCACGTCATGTGGTGCTACTATAAGGTCGGCTTATCGGTTTATTGAAACTCCGTATCCAATGAAGATGCGTACACGCGCCGCCTCCCTGTGTGAGCGCGATGTTGCCAGATATATAATTTTAACCAGTTAGCACATTTTGTATTTTAATAAAAAATGTAGCTGAGCGAGCAAAGCAGTCAAATACATAATTTTATTTTTTATGCTTATGGATTGATCACATATTAAATAGATAGTTTACAAAAACTTGTATAGCACCAGCTAAATGATTCTAGATGGTCAAGTACACGTACACAGAAACGGATTACCAAACAAAAACTGGCAACACAGGTGCATAAAACCCAGTGGCAGAAATTGAACTCTGAAGCCAAGGTATCTTGTACAAATTGTTACATTCAAAGGTTACAAAGCTAAAGGGAATGATTATATGTTCTTTGTGGTTTGCGACATGCCTTACTAGCTTATTGTAAACAAAGTAAATATTCTCCTCACATTTAGGTAGACCAGCAGAAGCAGTCATTGTTGACTCAAGGCATTTGTCATTTATAATGTATGTTTTTGGTGACAAATCACAAGTCTGCATTAAAATAAAGTGGTTAGCATTCCTGCCTCACAGCAAGAAGGTCATGAGGTCATGGGCTTTATTCCCGTCCAGGGTGTTTCTGTGTAGAGTTTGCATGTTCTCCCCGTGCTTGCTTGGGTTTTCCCTGGGTACTCCGGTTTCCTCCCACCTCCAAACACATGTGATTGGGCATAGGTGAATTAGCTACTCTAAATTGTCCATAGCACTGAATGTGTGTGTGAACGGTTGTCTGTCTCCAAGTGTTAGTCCTGTGATTAACTGCTGATTGTCCAGGATGTACCCCGCCTCACACAGATAAGTTATCTGGGATAGACTCCAGCGCCCCCACGACCCTGAACAGAATAAGCGCTAGATGGATCTACAACTATCCACTTGCATAGACCTGCAAGTCTGTGCATCAAATTGTAGCTTAAATCCTTTTGCTTTAGCCGTATATTCCTGTTTGCTGAGAGTTAATAAAGAATCCTCTGTGAAGAAGAAGAAGGAGTGATGTCCCGTGCCAGGAAGCAGAGTGACATCCTTAGTCTTAAAAAAAGGTTGAACTCTGTACAATAGGTTCGACTAAACACATATGTTTCATATATAGACAAATATGCCTCACCATAACTGTACAGCTTTGTAGGAGAAAGCGCTAGTCTTGACTATTGAAAGGTATTAACAAAGAGTCTGCATGTTTTGATTGAAGTAGGCCATATGAAAGACCATAGGTTACCTTAGATAGTTCAGGAATGAGATCATTCAGTGATTTATAGGTCAATATGTGGAGAAATTTGATTGGGAGCCATTGAAGTGTGGATTTGGTGGTGAGGTTATATTTTCTAGTTCTAGTAACGAATCTGGCTGCAGATTTAAATATTTAAGCCTCATGTCTTAAATACATCAATACATATTAATACATTCATTTCAATGTATTTCCTGTTAGACAACCAGTCATCATCTTTTTTGGTTTAGGGTTAGGGTTAGGGTATCGCATTCAGGTCATGTGGTGCAACATACATACTGTCCTGTATGAGCGTGGTGTTGCCAGATATTCCATTCTAATGAGCTACGGAATAATATTTTTGCATTATCTCAACAGTGAAGTGTACAAACTTTCATATAAACTGTTGTCATGTGACTGAAAACAACACCTCCTGTGAATTAACATGGGTTTTTAAACTTTTACCGTTAAACATCTAAATATGCTTTGTCTTAAAATAAAATATTGGTTGTTGAAATAATGTTGAAAGGTAAAACAGCCCACATACAGAACTTGAATGTATTTTCCGACAATGAACAAACTAGAGCAATATTCTTCTCCTAAACCATGAAATTTTCCGCCTAGACTTCCTCAAATCAAGGACATGTGCGATGCTATCTATATTTATGGTGAATGAATAATAATTTTACAAGGCTATCATCGTTATAAGTGGAAATCCCCTGGGTTACAAGAATCATATTAGATTCATTTAAAAACGCGTTTAAAGTTTCATTTTGTTTTATCAGTCTGTCTGTAAATCATTAGCATTAATTAGAGTAGAGCGTACAGTGTCGTACACTTGGAAAATAATAATGTAGGGATCATAAAACTTGGCTTTATTTAAAGCTCAAGATATTCAATATTGCTTATAAGATATTCAATATTGCTTTTTTAAATTGGGCGATTGGTTTCTCACATTTCTGGCAACAACGTGCTTGTGTTTTGGTGTTATGTTTAAGACTTTGACATACAGATCGAAAATATATATTAAAATCTCAGCACTCTCAAACTGCAACTGTTGAAGCACTAATGAAAGGCTTTCTGTCGCAGGTTCAGTGTCTTCTGACCGTACTCACTGATTGTATTTGATTTCCTTCTAAAAGTTAATTCTCGGTGAGTATTTTATTCTATAATTATATATAGTATTTTTTTTTTCATCTCAAATTTTGCTTTCTCCCATTTTGTTCACTTGTTTTGGGTTACACCAATTTGTTACCCTTCTATTCTGTTTGTTTTGGCACCCTGGTGACCTTTCAATGGCTATGAGTACAACAATCAGTAATAACAATCAGTATTACATTAAACATCTAAGATCTGTCTTTGCATCCTGGAACTACTGTATTTCTATTTATATGGTGCAGGTCATCCCATAGTAAGAATGTCTTTTTTATTTTTTTTTCTTCAGATCCTTTTGATCACATACACGCAGTGAAATGTTTTTATTCCGCATATCCCAGCATATGAATTTTGAACGCTGGGGTCAGAGCGCAGGGTCAACCAGAACAAACTGCGCCCCTGGAGCAAGTGAGGTTAAGGGCCTTGGTCAAGGACCCAATGATGGTAGCTTGCCCGGTGTGAGGCTTGAACCCCGACCCTCTGCTCACTAACCCAGAGCCTTTTACCATTGAGCCACCACCACCCTAAAAAGCTAAGGAGCTAAGTCAGCTACTTAGTCCTGTTTTGGTTTACTAAAATGAGGAAGATTTCATTTCCTAATTCCAAATTTCAGTCGTACTATCCAATTTTTGCAAAAGTATTGGAACGGACAGTTTTAAAGTCGACAGAACATTTGCTTGCATAACCTTTTGTAATAAAAATTGTAATGCATATTCATTGTCCATTCAATGGCCAGTCTAAAATGTCTTTTTCTAAAACTATTTGATCTTTAATGTAAAGTGCCATAAAACGTATTCAGAGCGACGTGCACAAGTGCTTTAAAGTCTTTATCAATGAATATGTCAATTTTGGTCCGATGGATAACAACAAATTGCACCCCAAAGCCAAATCTATTGGAAAAATAACAATAAAACAATAAATAAACACACAAATATCAAGGGGTAGGTATTTAAGGAAGAGGTAGGTCTTTAGTCGTCTATTGAAGACTGTTCTGAAATTGATGTGAAGTGTATTCCACCACAGCAGTTGTGAGGCAGACTTACCCTCCCTATATCCTGAGGGTTAGGGTTGGACAAGTCGTACAGAGCTTGTTGATCTGAGGGAGTGTGGTGCAGTACATGGGGGTGATGAGATCGTTAAAATAAGAGTGCGATGTTCCGCTTTTCGCATCAGTGTTTTAAATCTGATCCATGTAGCTACTGGAAGCTAGTTAAGGGAGTGCATCAGTGGTGAGGGGGGACATGTCGTGCTGATGTTGAACTGAGTGGCCTGTGTAATCATTACATATTCAAAAACAACAGCCCAAGACTGCATTAACACATTGTATTAGATTAAATCGAAATCATTGAAATTTAAAATTGAACGTATGCAAAAATAGTTGAACTGCTGAGAAATCCATTTTATTGTAGTTATTAGGTAGGTAATTAGGTAATTAGTAGGTATTATTATCCATCCGATTGTAGTTTAAGGATGAAAATCATAACAAACTGGATTTCAACCCTTGAACCAGATGTGCATAAACACTTATACAAGCTTATGCTAAAAACATTTAGAACAAGACTACATGCAAGCATTTTCTCCTTAACCATAAAATTAGCATCCCACACTTCCTTAAATTGTATTCAAATCCAAGACATCTGCGCTGTTATTTATACTTGTGCTATATGAATAGAGAACATAATGTTTTTACAAGGGTATACTTCTTACAAGTGGGAATTCCGGGAAGGGGGGGGGTAATGGATGCTATAAAAAAAAGACACTTTACATGGTTAAAGCTTCACATCATTGTTTTAGTCTGATCATAACGCTTCGGAGGTAACGACTAAAACAGGGTCGTTGGAAAATCATATACCAAAGGTATGTGCCACAAACTTTTACAACGTAATGCAATAAGGATAAAAACGATCCTTTTACAACATTGTCATTATTATTATTTTTTTTTAAGTCAATTTCATTATTTTATTATTTTCTTTTGCTCAATTTATTTCTCAATCAATAGTAAATCAATCTGAAGTTCATATTTTCTCCATTATCTTGTTTATTTGACTTGCCGTGTAACTACGTGTAAATACGGATTCATCAATACCTTACTTGTAATTGTAGATTGTTCAAACTGCACACTATAATTAAAATGACCTTTCTGGCTTTAAGAAGTTCTATTTGTAACTAGAACCAACTAAGAAGAATGGAGTCATCAGTGGAAATATTGGAATATGAGTCTCAGACCACAAGTAGGTAAGTACACACTTACAAGTCACATGCGTACGTTGTACAACCTTTCAAATATATAGTCTCTGAATTTGATTTCAAGTACAAAGCTGATTTGTCACATGTCCATCATACATAATACAACATGCAGTGAAATCCTTTGAGGACTCACCAAATGTTTGCAATAAAAAGGAGTGAAGGAGAGGGAGAATATAATATATATTATATAATAATATATACAATAAATACAGTAATCTATTGTATAGATACAGTCATCTAAATGCAGCACCCTATATATGTTTAAACGTGTGTGTGTGTGTGTGTGTGTGTGTTAAGTAACATAGTAATATACAGTGTGCATATGCATTATTTCCAATTTGTGCATCTGTGTGTGCAAAAGTAAAGTCCAAGAAGAGTCCTGTGCGTGTGTGTGTGTGTGTGTGTGTGTGTGTGTGTGTGTGTGTGTGTGCGCGCAAAAGAGAGTCCTGTGCATATGTGTGTGTGCAAAAGAAAGAGTTCTCTGGATATGTGTGTGTGCAAAAGAGAGAGTCCTGTGCATATGTGTGTGTGCAAGAAAGCAAAAAGAGAGAGTCGTGTTGTCGTATGTGTGTGTTATATAGGAGAGTTCTGGTTGAGGGCCCGGATAGCTTGCAGAAAGAAAGTCCTCCTCATTCTCTCTTTAAGTATAATATTCTATACCAATATTTCTTTAAAGACTTGAGCTTCATTCAGATGAGCAAGAAGCGAAGACCGGAGTGTTCCTTAAACATTGGGAATCCCAAGTGCGCCCTTACATCGAAATGATCGACTATCTACGGCGCATCGGCATCGAGAAGGATCTCGCCCTGCCATCCATTGCAGTTGTCGGAGACCAGAGTTCTGGGAAAAGCTCTGTTTTGGAAGCACTATCGGGTGTGGCTTTACCCAGAGGCAGTGGTAAGTCTGTTAAGTGTTCAGTTCTGTTACAAAGATCTAAGTTTGTTGAAATTAAACTACTGACACGGCATTAAAGAGTATAAAAACTACTCGAATCAATCCTGACCCATTGTTAAATAAATAGGGCATATTATTTATGATTTATTCCCTGTTTCAAATGTCAGCGGAAGAAATAATCTCATTTTAAGCCCATAGAAAGTTTATTTTAGCTATATGGAGATGTGTATTTCAAAATAATCTCCATATGAAAATGAAAATGAGCTACGTCGTCGATCATTTGTTGACAAAAAGGTGTGGACTTAAATATCAGTTGCATTTATGAAGGAAAGATTTATAACAAAAATAAAAATGGAATCCGAATAACTTTCTCTATCAGCAGCTTCAAGTTCAAGTACAAAGTTGATTTGTCACATGACCATCATACATAATACAACATGCAGTGAAATGCTTTTATGACTGACTGAAAGTTTGTTATAAAAAGGAGTGAAGGAGAGGGAGAGAGAAAGTGTACAGCGGAGGGATAAGGTTCATATAAATACATTATACAGGTTATACAGTAATTACAAAATTAGCTTTGACTATAGCTCTGGTTTCAAAGTTTATTATTATGCTATATAATTATATTAGTATATATTATATCTAATATAATATTCAAGTTTTATTTAAATGTGCTCTTTTTTCTGTACTAACAAGTGTAGGAGATTTATTTCAGCACCATGGAGCTTGTATCATATATAAGATTTATATATCTCACACAGGTGAATTCACTGCTAAAGTTTTAAGGGCGCACGTGAATTTGCTTCAACAAACTGATGCAACCGAGAGGTGACGTCACACGCACGGACATGAACCGGTCGGGCGCTCGTGCGTGTGTGTGTCATCCTGTGTCTAATCCTTCCCACATGATTCGAGTCTGCCGTCATTACCTCTCATCACTGAGCGTATAAATTCCCTTGTATTGTTGGTCATTACGAATCTGTTTGTGTAAACTGTGCGTTAGAATTGCGCCAACCCGCTCGCGCTCGCGCCCGCGTGCACAGTGTTAAACTTTAATCAACGCTCACAACCCAAGCGGTTTATTTAGCGTATGTGTTGATGTGTTCCTGCCCATTAGTTTCAGCTAGCACTGGGTTTAAGTGTTTACGTTATTCAGCTACCTCGTTAGTTTCGCACAGCTCCGGAGTACGCTTCATAGATCTTACGCACGCGCATCGAAGGCGCGCATTCTGTATTGGCTCCTCTGCTAATAAAGATCTGTTACCGCACCTACATCCGCCTTTGTCCGTGGACTTCTTCACTGACTCCTACAGTCAGCGTGACCGGTGATAGTGGATAGATAAAGCCACACACCTCGGTTAGAATCTTTTATTTAAATTCACAAAAATCTGCACTTTTAATAAAGCTTACAAAATATATTGTATTAACATAATAAAAATATGTATCAGTTGAAATGTAGATAATTTTTTATATAGTTATATAAAATATTTATACATACAGTATACAGTATAAAAAAATGTGCTTCAAGTTTACTCCTCATTGTATAGTTGCAGTTTGGCGGCCCCTAGCGGTAGTTCTCTAGAAAGTAAAGCGAGTGATCACATTTTTCTGACGGATAACTATTCAATTTTCGGAAGTCATCCTTTGTTTTGCGTTCGTTAAAACATCGATTTTTTTTATCCTAATCCAGGCATCTTATTAAAACGTCAAATACAAAGATGAATCCTGATTCTTTTGTACTTTGTGGAAGGAGTTTGGCTGGCTGTTATATTGCATTGGCGCAAGGAGAACAGTACAAAATATATTTAAAAATACATTTATTAAAAAAAAAAAAAAAAAAAGGACAAGATCTATAAAGACAAGGGTGTTTCTTGTTGTTCCATACTCAATGTAAAACATTAAAAAAATCTAAATTCAAGTATTGTTATAGTGAAGTTTAAGTTAAATATAAAGGGTCCAATATTTCGTTCTATATCAGGAATCGTCACCCGGTGTCCACTGGAGCTGAAACTGCGGAAGTTAAATTCTGGCTCCAGTTGGACAGCTGTTATTTCTTACCGAGATGTGCAAGAGACGTTCACAGATCCTTCACAAGTCGAGAGTTACGTCAGAAGAGGTATAAATAGCTCAGGAATACATTTCTATATGATCAAGTTATTGTTTTTTTATTTGTTTAATTTATGTGTGTGCGTGTGTGTGTGTGTGTGTGTGTGTGTGTGTAGCCCAGAATGTTCTAGCTGGAGATGGTGTTGGGATCTGTGACGAACTCATCGGTTTAGAGATCATGTCTCCTGACGTATGCGACCTTACCCTGATCGATCTACCTGGAATAACTAGAGTACCTGTAAAAGGCCAACCGGAAGATATTGGAGATCAGGTGTCGACAAAATATTTGATTAGCAAAGCATCCCTAGTATTTTTAGAGCCATTTAAAAAAGTTGTTAACCTTTTGTTTTGTTTTTCAGATTAGACGTCTTATTTTGAAATTTATTGAGAAGAAAGAAACCATTAATTTGGTTGTTGTGCCGTGCAATGTGGACATAGCAACAACCGAGGCACTGCGGATGGCACAGGGTGTGGATCCGAACGGATCAAGAACTTTAGGTACGAGTTCAGATTCAACATTAAAAGCCCAATTTCCAAAAGCAATCCCGTTTGGGAACGTTGCAAATGAGCGGACGTGAATATTTCTGGTTAAACTCTATTTAGTTGCATTTATACATCGCTCGCTTTTTGCCTACAGCAATTCTTACGAAGCCAGATTTGGTGGATAAAGGGGCAGAAGCTGATGTTTTGCAGGTCATGCAGGGTAAAGTTGTTCCTCTGAAAAAAGGTTTCATAATGGTGCGATGTAGGGGTCAGAGTGACATTAATGAAAACATCCCCTTGAGTGAGGCCACAAGACAAGAGACAGAGTTCTTTAGGAACCACAGTCACTTTGGGTAAATGTCTTCCTCCTTACAAAAACATACACAAAATAAAATGCGGGTTTGATGACATCAGTTTGTCTCCTCCAGCTATCTTCTGGAAGAACAAAAAGTGACAACACGCTGCCTCTCCACTAAACTCACCAAGGAGCTGGTTGAACATATTCGGGCAAGTCTTAAAACCCTTTCAAAAGATTTTGCACACAGTCACATGACAATGTGGCTCAATGCTTAGCAAATGTTGTTTTTTTTTATTCACAGGCATCACTTCCATCTCTCACAGAACAGATTCAAATCCGCTTATCAGCTGTTCGGCTGGAACTCAGGAAGTATGGCCATGGGCCTCCGTTAGAGCCAGCGAAAATGGGGGCTTATCTGAGCAAGGTACATACTTCAGGTATTTGGACGAGGATAGGATAAACAAATTGTCTTATGAGAAACTGTAACATCTATTTATATTTTTGGCGCAGAGAATTTTGGAGTTTAGTGATCAAATCACAGAGCTCTGTCGAACCGGGGCATCTGATACGGGAAACATCTATTCTCTCCTGCGGCCGGTGTTCAAGCAGTGGGAAAGCCATCTGAGAGACACCAAAGCATTATGTACAGTGCGATCTTTTTTCTTTCCTCATTTTCTTTTGCAAAAACAAAATGAGGGTTGCAGACTAATATACTATGTCTTTTAGGCTCAAAGTATTGTGGTACATATACACCGATCAAGCATAACATTATAACATTATTATAAGCACTGACAGGTGACATAAATAACACTGATTATCTCTTCATCATGGTACCTGTTGCGGGTGGGTGGGATATGTTACTGTTATTGGGTGGGATATGATACTGTTATTGGGTGGGATATATTACTGTTAGAGGGTGGGATACGTTACCGTTACCGGGTGGGATACGTTTCCGTTAGCAGGTGGAATACGTTACTGTTGGTGGGTGGGATATGTTACTGTTAGCGAGTGGGATATGTTACTGTTGGTGGGTGGGATATGTTAGTTAGTGGGTGGGATATGTTACCGTTAGCGGATGGGATATGTTACTGTTAGTGGGTGGGATATATTACTGTTAGTGGGTGGGATATATTACCGTTAGCAGATGGGATATGTTACTGTTAGCAGGTGGGATATGTTACTGTTGGTGGGTGGGATATGTTAGTTAGTGGGTGGGATATGTTACTGTTAGCGGGTGGGATACGTTACTGTTAATGGATGGGATATGTTACCGTTAG
>JAOUQX010000021.1:3227427-3240277 GCA_028566295.1 Liobagrus marginatus
AGCACGTATCTGATCTATGTATACATGACGAGTAAAGTGTTTACTAAATAAACGCCCTATACGACCCACTGATAACTATCTTAAATAATGAGTCAATAAAAAGCATAAACACACACACACACACACAAACGCTCTGGGTGGAATGTATTTTTTTTTTATGTATTATCTCGTTTATGTTGGCGGAATAATATTTCATCTAATGATGATTTGTTTTAAAGTTGATGCTCAGGACGCTTCACGGCTGCCAAATCTACGGTACCAAGGTGTGCGAGTGAAAAACACAGTAAAAGAGCTCGTTATGCAGAAAAGGCATACTGAAGTACAGGTTTGTATTTGATTATAAAGTTTATAAAATATTTTCTCTTGTTCAAATGTTATAAATATTTCTTTTGAAAAACAGTTTTTTGGGTTTTTTTTTTTTCATTTTAGTGGCAGACAAATCGGAATGAAACAGAATTCCCAGGTAATTTAAATATATATGAAAAAAGAAAAGGGAACTAGTATTTATGAAAAGCATAAGAACATGGTAATGACCCATAAGGATTGTGGTTAATTGTATTAATTTTGTATATTTTTAGTCATAACTACGTTGCTTCAAAATGGCAAGAGAGCAGCTGGGAATGTCTCACTTCACTTTGTCACTAAAAAACCTGCCACAGAAAACAACAATGTCCTGGTAATCATCTATGTGAAAAATGACATCCTAATAGCTCATGTTCGAGAATTTATTTTGATTAAATCAAAATTTTTATAACCTCTGAGAAGCATATAGCTGTTTATTGTCTGGAATAGTGTTTTTCTGTTTCTCCCAGTCTTCCTATATTCAAACTGAAAACATCATGAAAGAGCAAGATATCTGTGCTCAGGGACTTGGTGACTTCACAATCGAATTGGTGAAGGTGCAGGGGAGTCCAATATCTATCTGCCACCCACCTCAAGAGACGCAAGAAGCACTACCCACCCTCTATGTTAACATGTCTAGCCCACTTTGTAACAGCTGCCAGACTCCTCAAGTTACAGAGAGCCCTTACACATCTCTGAGCCCACAGAAAAGGTTTGAGTACAGCGGGAATACAGCTCCTCCAATGTCCTTTTTCCAGTGGCAGGTCCAACAAGAGGAGGAGAAATTGGCTGGTTTGTGCCCTCTGGAGCTCATCTCTAAGGATGGAGATGGAGACACGTAAGATGTAGAAATTTTCCTGAAGTTTGGGGACAGAAGTGAAATCACACACTGAAGAAAAATGTTTGAATCTTATAACCGGAAGGTAGAACAGACAGTAATGGGGGTGTGTGTGTGTGTGTGTGTGTGTGTGCGTGCGCGCGCGCGCGCGCGTGTGTGTGTGTGTGTGTGTGTGTGTGTGTGTGTGTGTATTTAAATGAACTGTATATTTTTTCGTTATCGGTTTCCAATTTCAGTCTTCTATGTTGGAAAAGAAGAAAGAAGCCCAAACATTCTAGTGTTTGTCAAAAAAGAAATAATTTAAAAACATTTTGCAAGCCACTGAAGATTTTTCTGGTGTTTGACAGTTTTGTTTGTTTGCTAGGTTTCTCCACATTGCAGTGGCCCAGGGAAGAAGAGCCTTAGCATACGTGCTCGCCCGAAAAATGTATGATATTGGCATGCTCGATGTTAAAGAGCATAACAGCCAGGTAGGAGTTTCACATAAATCACGCCTAGTATCTAGAAACTGATCTAACCTGTTTCAGAGTCTGGTGTCGCAGTAAGTCCATTATCAACTGCCACAATCCTTTCCACACCTTTCTTTATCTAACCTAAATGCAGGTGAAACTGGAATAGGGCTTGGTCAGATATTTTTTGTTTTTTTTATTCATAGAGTGCATTTCAAGTCAGCGTGGCAGCCAACCAACATCTCATTGCACAAGACCTCCTTTCAATGGGAGCGTTAGTGAACACCACCGACTGCTGGGGCCGCACCCCTCTTCACGTGTGTGCTGAAAAGGGACACACTCTGATTTTACATGTAAGCTCTGTTCCATCCTACATTAGGACTCTTGAAGCTAAATTACACATACTTACCCCTGAGTCACAAAGTCTTTTAAATTCCGAGTCTTCTTTAAAATCACAGATACGGCTGTTACACTGTGACACATTTCGTTGATGTTAGTCTTTTGCTAAATCTATCAAAAAGATCAACGATTACAAAATGTTTGTTTTTAAACAAATAACCAAGTCAGTCGTGAATAAACTCACTGTCAAAATGAAAGAACAAATGTACACTAGTTTGAGTGCATACAAGAACATGATTGGCAATGGCCTATGAAAACATACAGACGATTATATAACACAATTAATAATTTATTTGAATAAATTAGTCTGTTATATAACAAAAGAGGAATGTGTAATTGTTGGTATGAAAGTATGCATGTCTTCTGTAAGAATATGTTTATTAAACATTTACCATTATCCTAAACACTCAAAGCATATTAGTGTAGATTCTGTTTTTCTTTAGCCCTTTTACTTTTTTTGAGGGGTTGGTGTGGGTAAGTGTTTGGGATAGTGGGTACTGGTCATGGTGGGGGTGATTGTCAGACTGTTGCTAAACCACTTCCTTCTACTAACTTATGATCATTTCCTTAAATTCCATTCAGACAAGGCAGTATAAAATTCCCCTGATCCTGTAAAACAGGTTCTAGAACACACCTTTTCTAAAGATCATTTACAGATAAACATCACCACAGTCCTATCAACCATTAACTGAACTTGCCACGCAATCAAGGTCATAATCCTTAATGTGTTACTTGTTTGCTGTGGCTTTCGCTGTACAACGTGCAGAGTAATAACTAAGCTACTCTAATAATTTAGAGCAGACCTGATGTAACATAGCAAAGTTAATGTTTAGAGAAAAGTTTTTTCAAAAAAATTCTTATAACTGTGTCCATTAGGCTATCCAAAGAGCTGTGACTAATAATAGACTGAAGTTGAACATCGAGGCCGTCAACTACGATGGTGAGACTCACTTTCCCCTTTAAAGCATTCATAATAAGTCCATAAATTAGGAATATCTGAAATGTTTAAATGTATCATTGTACTGCAATTTCTTTTTTACTTGAAGCTGATTAACTTGGCTAACTAAAACTAACAAACTTCCTTTTGTACATGTTATAAAATAAAAATGACTACATATGACATTCAAAATAATACTTTAATTATACTGTAATGTACTTTCAATATAGCAGTCATTCATACTTATACTTTTTATTTATTCTCTCACAATCAAGTGGAATTGTATTCCAAATTAAGTCTTGCTTATTTTCCCCTTAGGTTTTACCGCTCTACACAGGGCTGTTCTGACCCACAATACAGTGGTGCAGGACTTGAACCATGTAGCAGGACCTCAGTCTTCCCAAATGGCCCCTCTGATGCAGAAGAGGAAGCTGCTTGGCGAATGTATTAACACTCTCTTGTTTATGGGTGCCTCTTATGGTACAAGGGTAAGTACTGCCTTTAAGGTGCAATGTTATAGTTAAAAACAATGCTGTACTATAGTGGATCTTTAAATTTTTTATTCTTTCAGGATCACAAAAGTGGACGCACTGCCCTGCACATGGCTGCTGAGGAGGCCAACGTGGAGCTTTTGCATCTTTTCCTGGACCAGCCAGACTCTCTTTCTGTAATCAACGCCAAGGTGAGACAACTACATTCATAGCAAGATAACATTTAATATTTGTGCATGCTAGTAGCTAAGCCGATTGCCGTAGTTTATTCATTCATCATTGGTGACCTTCAGTAACAATCATAAGACACGAGTCCATGCAAACACATGTCCTTATTGTGCCCATTCACATTGTTAGACTCAATTTAGAGTAGCTAATCCACAAATTGGCATGTTTTTGGAGGTTGAAAAGACTAGTGGAGAAGCATGCAAAATCTGATAAAAACACTAGACAAAAACAGGAACTCAAACTGTGAGACAGAAAAACAATGCCAATCTAACAACCTTGTTTGAGATTCAGCTATCTTATACCTCACAGTGCTTATTCAGTCATATTGCACCCTTTTTTGCCTGACCTGTTGTGGAAAGCCTATAAATGAAATGCAAATCTGCCCTCAGGCATTTAATGGCAACACAGCACTGCACATGGCTGCTGCACAAAATGGCCGTCAAGCTCAGGTACACGCCGTACAGTTGCTGATGAGAAGGGGAGCTGATCCAACTGCCAAGAACCTGGAGAACGAGCAGCCCATTCAGCTGGTGCCTGAGGGTCCTGTTGGAGATCAGGTGAGGATCAGCTACAAGGCAGGATTGGCAGTGTTTTATTCAGTGCTATATTGAAATAGTGGAATCTTACCTTACACTGATTTTTGCATAGTACTGGCATTGCATTATTTATTGGCGTGCTTATTCAAATTATTTATTGACATTTTTTAACCTTCAGGTGAGAAGGATCCTGAAAGGTCGGTGCCCCCAGGTTCGCGCCTGCTTATAAGACCGATCTCGCCTAGTCTACATCCGTCAGAAACACTGTCAGTCAGGCAGTCTGAATCTCTGTACAGTCTCATTTGCCAGTATGAGGCAGATGTCAGTTGTTTCTATGAAACAAATTTAACATTGTTCACTACTGTGTAGTAGAATGGAAAGGGAAGTTCAGCCCAGCAGGCATGGTATTAAAATTTAATTAGTAGTAATTAGTGAAAATAGCAAGAAATCAAGACTTTATGAAAGATAAAATAAAATGTTAAAGTGAAATATGTGAATTCCTGGTCTCTGGTGTGTTAAGTGCGTAAGGTTTGGGATATTTTTTTAAACATACTGTATTATGCATTTTTCCATGTATACTGGTGTGTGGGTATTGTTTTATTTTTATTTATTTAATCCATTTTAAAAGAGAATGATAAAGGCTTTTAATTTGTATTATATGTTTGTGGAAAACCTATACTTGGAAACAGTTCCTTGTTGTCAGAGTGATTAACAACTGCTTAGTCATTCCTTCAGCTCAGTCCTAGCTTCCGCATTACTCTAATCTTTCCATCTGAAAAAGTAATATTAAAATACCTTTCAGCATGTTGACCCTAAAATTATGAGTAGCTAAGAATATACTCAAATTTGCAGATCCTTGCTTAAACATGACTTGTGTGGGTGTGTGCATCTCTTAAGGTCAAAATATATCTGCTTGCCCTTATAATATGATCTTTTGTACGTCAACAAGATAAAGGTGTCAAAAGTGTAAGGGATTGCATTTGTGTCTTTGAAATCTTGCTGTTGTTTTAATACATTACGTATTTTAATTGCACTGGTAAATGGGTTTTGGAAAGTAGATTTAATGAACTAAAATCTAATGATCAAATGTTTTTCCTCTACATGTCATGTGGGTGAAGGAAATCTTAAATAAAGAACTAATTATCTAAACCACGAGTCTGTCATGTTTAGTGTATTCAAACATAATCAATTAAAAAAGGAGATAGAACTAAGCTAGTTCAGATTAGTGTACACACTTGGAAGCCTGCAAGGGTATTTTAGTAAATATTTGACACTCAATGACATTCAATGATCAATCAAATGTGTCATTATTTAAAGAATGATTTAAGATAAACTTTATTAAAGAGGAAATTCATTTGTCAAAGCAGCTTAAAGACAGACTTATGACAGAAAACCAAAAAGGTTTTATATAAGAAAATAAAAAAGGTAACTAAATAAATGCTATGCTTCCTGGTCCCCTGGTGACTCTAAGAAAAAAAAAGACTTCAAATTGAATCGATAAGTATGAAGTTATATTCACTTATTTTCAGTTTGTGTGCA
Organism: Liobagrus marginatus; assembly: GCA_028566295.1. Classification (NCBI taxonomy): domain Eukaryota; kingdom Metazoa; phylum Chordata; class Actinopteri; order Siluriformes; family Amblycipitidae; genus Liobagrus; species Liobagrus marginatus. The sequence goes on from JAOUQX010000021.1 coordinate 3,233,187, forward strand.
ACATTTCCATTCCTTTTTTTTTTTAATCTATTTTCAGAAATTCTCAAAAAAACAAGGTGCAAAAAAATGAGTTCCTGCTTGAGTTATCACAGCTGACTTTTGCCTTGTACCTTGTGCCACTCGTCATTCTTCTCTCATGCCAACTTCCTCCTGTTTTTAGTAAATGATTTTGTGATTATAAAAGATAACACATGCACTTCAGGGTACCAAACATGCAACAAAACAAAGTAAACTTACAGGCTTAAATTATAGAACTATTTATATTTTACACTAGCTATTATATTTAAAAAAAAAAAAGGTCTATCTTAAATGTACAAGAAAAATCAACTTGAATACAGTACACTTGCATTTTTATTTTATTTAAAGCGAATCTAGTTGATTTTTCAGTAGACATTATACTGTTTGCTAATTAATCATGTTACTTGGTGTGTAGTGGCATTTGCATATAGTGCACAGCTATAGTAATGAGCACAATATGGGGAAACGTAAAACAAATTTCTTTAAAAAAATTTTAAACATAAAAGAAGACTAAGGTATTTCAGAACTTTTTTAAATATATTTTTATTTCAAAAGAAATATGCAATTGCATTTGCAGAAAAAATTCAAGCTAAGCTAGCACTGCACACAAACGAAGATAACAGCAACATTAACGGATCAATAAAGTGCATTGTAAGAATAAAAAAAAAGTGTAACAGAATTGGTGATACATGTTCACACTAACAATAAGTTACAATATTTAGCAGACACGAACAGCGCCCCTGGAGCAGGTGAGGTTAAGGGCGTTGCTCAAGGACCCAATGACGGTGGCTTGCCTGGTGTGGGGCTTGGCACTCCCTTCGGAAGTGATTCTCCAGCTCATCCACACAGTCTAACAGTGCTTGGTGAGATGCTTTTAACGCAGCAATTTCGGTCTCCACTTTAGCAAGAAGAGGCCCTCGTAATTTCCCCCTTGCTGTTGTTTCCACTGAAGCTAGTCATTTCCAAAACGCATCCACAGTTTCTTGAAACAATTTTATTGATAGCAGAATTGCCACTAGGGAGGACTTCATCAGCTCAATCATATCATCTTTGAGATATCTGCGGTTTCTCCAACAGTGTTGTCAACATACTCAGAGGCACTGACTCGCTAAATTCTCCAGCAGCCGTCGCCATCTTAGCTAACTTGTAGCTTAAAGAACTTTTCTTTGGCTGCCGACCCGATTTTAGTTTAGAGTTAGGCATTTTGCCCCAACCCCTGCAGGATATGTTTAACCAAAGGTTACGATATGTACCTGGTGTATATCGAGTGGCAATTACTGCTTTTTAAGTTAAAACCATTGGGAGACTCACACGCACAGCCACTTCCTACATCGCATAACCCGGAAAAGTCTCATTTTGAACTTTTGACTCCGCTTTGAAATCAGATCACTTTTTTCCTCACTGTTATGCAGTCTGATAAGGAAAGCCTCTCATACTTGAAGAATGTGCTGCAACTCTTCTGTAAGCTTATATTGTTGAGTGCATATGCAGGTCCCAAAAACGATGTTTCATGATGTTAAGTTAAGTCTCAGTGAAGAGCATACCTGTAACAGCAAAGGACTTTGGCCCAGTCGTCCACCGGAAGACGCTACGAGACTGTGTGTTTCATTGTTTTGCTACTCACATGCTTTTGTTCACAGGCGCACACACACACCCATGACCACGCCCACACCTAAACATGCACACCTGATTATGTTTTGTTAAGTTAATGACGTTTAGTATAAATAGAGGGTGCTGGCGTAAGTCCATCGTGGATCATTATTGTTTCAAAGTTTGCTTGAGTGCCGTATGCTGGGTTGCACACCTTTAAATAAAAGACTATGTTTTCCAAACCTGCGCCTGGATCTTTCGTGCTTCCCGGTTCGCGTCTCGCCATCGGAAGACAGCCCTTCGGACTGAGCGAGACGTTACAATACAATGTGTTTTCTCAACACTATACGAGACAGGGGTCTTGGTAGTGCCCAGAGGTCACAATACCACATTTTTCTGTTCTCTGTTAAGGGAGGAAGCATTTGGATGCGTGCATAAATTACTGAACTATCATACACATATATAAGCTGAAAGTATACTGCTTTTAAATGACTAAAAGGCCATCAGGGAAGTAAATATTCTCAAACAGTATAAAAAGTATTACATAAGTTTCACTTACTATATGAACAACATTCCCCTTTTCACGATGACAGGAAAAAGGACATTACAGACCAAGCATCCGAAGTATCATATACAAGTAATACCTATAAAGAAAGGCTAGCCAATAGAGAGTGCAGCTTGACAGGTCTTTGATGAGGAAGTTTATTTACTTTTCAGTCATTAATCCCATTAATACCATTAATCAAATGTAAGAACAAATGACAATGTGACTACTCCATTAAGCAACCGTCAAATGATCCTCCGTTGCGTAATTAATGAGGACCCAGAGATTTTTCTGTAACTGAAACCCAAAGAAAAACGATCGGTGAGGCTCTAGGTCAGCACAGGGGATTTTAAAAGTGGCTCCCTTATATAAGATCACACATGTATCGCCAAGTCACTACAATGTTGTCCCTTATGGGTGTAGCTTTATTCTGCACAACCAACACCAATAAAAAAGACCCTGCAAGGAACATAAGATATGAATGAATTATTAATGAACCAGCTTATTTCAGGGGCAATCTAAGTGAAAAGCGTCTGATGTCTGTTAAACATTTGAAATTTAACACATTTGAAACATTTTTATGGTGAACTTGTATAGATGTAATTTTAAAAAGCAGATTTTTTTGTTCTGAAATCTAAGACTGCAAATATTTGGCTTTTAAAAATACAGATTTCAGATGAAGAAGAAATTAAAAATATCAAATTCAATATTCTAAAATTCTACTAACAATATTCTACTTTCATACAAAAAGTAGATCAGAGGTCATAATCTGGGAAGAGAAGAGGTTCTCAGAAAAGTCAAACAGAGCATTTGACAGAGCTGCAGTCATTTTCTGGCGCGAGCATGGTGGTAGTTCAAGAGGTTGCCATTCTGTTATGATCATGAATTGTCCAGAGGTAAGTGACTCTGAAACTTAATTATTTATATAAACGTGATTAATATGCCACTGTGGCTTTACTGGAAGTAACCACACAGCAACATCTTGAAGCGGCCATTACTAGCTTGGACAAAGTCAGAAATAGAATGAGGAATCCATGTGCTGTTAGCATCATACATAATTAGTGTAGTTCTGCTTTATTCTGTGATTGGAATCCACATCAGATTCATTTCGGATGTAAGGTCACCCACTGGTGTTTGTAAAGTGTTTTGAACTGAAGACTTGAACATCACGAATTGATCATTCAGAGGTGTGATTACATTATACCATTAGTTTCAATATCATACACGTTATAGGCTTATTGTAAGCCATTTAGTAGTGGATTCCTCATTCTATTTCTGACATAGTCCAACCTAGCAGCGGCCACTTGAAGCTGTTGTGGCGCACTCGTGTCCGGTATAGACACAATGGCATACTAATCACTTTTACCCCAGATATACTTTAAAATGTATAAACATAAATAATACATGTTTCAGAGTCACTTACCTCTGGGCGATTCATGATTGCAACAGAATTCCGAACTCTTGAACCACAATGCTCGCGCCAGAAAATGGCTGCAGCTCTTTAACTAGAGAGTAAAGTTTGAAGATAAACTTTGAGTTTGGCTTGAGAAAGTGTAGACAGAGCGTTTGAAGTAGTTTGAAAAGCTTTATTTTGAAATCTTTCAGTTTGAAAGTGTAAGTCTTAGTTTAATAGATAGATAGATAGATAGATAGATAGATAGATAGATAGATAGATAGATAGATAGATAGATAGATAGATAGATGGATAGATAAGTTCAAGTTCAAAGTTTATTTGTCACATGTACATCATAAATAGTACAACATACAGTGAAATGATTTGACGACTGCCCAAAAGTTTACTGTAATAGCGGTGAGGGAGAGGGAGAAAGTGTAAAAGGGGTTGGTTGCATATAAATACAGTGGAGCCTCTCATAACGAGCACCTCTCATAACAAGCTATTCGCATAACGAAGAAAAAAATGTATGAAAAAATTGCTCCCTTAAAAAGCGACATTTCGCATAACGAGTGACGCAGAAAGGGGAAGTCGCATAACGAATGACGCACTTGTGAGCCGGGACTTCCGCGTCAGTGCGTCAGTCTGTGTATAGCACTCGTTCCGTTCGCTTTCAAGCATACGTTTCGGTGTCTCACTATGGGATACGCCCCTTTCGCATATTCCTCAGAAGCCCTATTACATTACGCCAGCCCCAATTGGCTGGCAGGTGTGACGTCGTGTCTGACACTGTCTGTCCCGCCCCTCGGTATAAAGGGGACGATACAACGTCACGCCGACATTCAAGACAAACACACCTCTTCCTCGCTTCAGACAGCAAGGAGGGTGCTCTTGGTGAGACACCTCACTTAATGCTATCAGAGAACCGGGGATACGAAAGTAACCTATAGTTAGCACATTAGTGTCGCACACTATGAACTCGTAGCACCATGAACTTTACCCTATGACCCTGCACTTCCTGTTTTTGTAATGATGGTTCACGTCCTGGTAGTACATAATGTATAAAAACAAAAAAAATATAGGCTGCAGCTTTGTATTCGTCCATGTTCCATGTGGTCTCGAGTCACGAGCCCCGCATTGTAGGCAGCAGAAAGAGAATTCAGAGTATCACAGATAGTATTATCCCATGGATTCTGGTTGGGAAACGTTCTGATGACTTTTTCAACTGTGTCATTTGAAAGTTTCCTAATAAATCCCACAACTGCTTCCATAAACTCGTTATTATCATCAGAGCTGCATCTGAACATGTCCCAGTCTGCCACATCCATCCTGCATCCCAGTGTGCAAGCCTCTCTGAACCGGAGCTTCCTATTACAGCCTTTGTTTATATTTTGGCATGAGGAAGACTGTCCTTAAGCTGTGTGTATCAGTGGTCCACTGTGCTTTGATGATGTAAGGGAATCTCATATCTGCTATCCATGTGGTCTCTCATGATGTATCAATTTTAATTAGCACATGGAACGTCCAATGTCCAAAACACACTGTGACCACACTATAAAAGTGTACTGATAAAGTTAGTACTTATGCCTTTTGTCTTAAATGTGCTCACCAAATGCCGTTTTTAACCCTGGATCCAAGTTGGCCAAGGGAAATCCTGAGGAACAACAAAGGATGCGACAAACACTAAAGGAAAACTAGCCGGTACCGGGAACAGGCTAAGGGCACCTGCACACCTCGCTCCCCTGACTAGCATTCTGTTAGCCAACATCCAGTCAGGAAAGCGTTTCCGCTCCTTGAAAGCGGACACAGAATGAAGAGCAATTTCTTTCCGCAAGTTATCAGGGCCTCAACCAGAACTCTCCAACATAACACACACGAATAAGACAACAGGACTCTCTTTTTTTTTTTTTGCATACGCATATGCACTGAACTCTCTCTTCTTGCACACAAACATATGCACATAACACTTTCTCTTGGACTTTTCTTTTGCACACAAAGATGCACAAATTGCACATAATGTGTATATACACTGTATATACTGTTTTATTGCACAAACATATATTGCATATGCATATAGATGTACATTTTTAATCATTACTGTATTTACTATATATTATTTATATGCAACTTAACCCTCCGCAGTACACTTTCTCTATCCCTCTCCCTCACTCCTTTTTACAGCAAACCTTTGGTCAGTTGTCAAAGCATTTTACTGCATGTTCTACTATGTACGATGTGACAAATAAAATTTGAACTTGAAGTTGGTAACTTTTTAACACTACCAAATTGTACCACATAACCTGATGCTAGTAATTTCATTTCTTAGAAATGCATGATTCTTTTGCAATGTTATATAGCTTTATAAGCTATATAGCTTTTAAGAAACCTTGTTTTTATCTATATTAGCATTTTTGTTACACCCAAGCAGCTTTATGAGGATGTGTTATGATATCCTTCAGGGTGAAATATACAAATATCAATGTGAATAAACAAATATTACAAACCTTAGTCAAATTTGAAATTTTAAAACAGTAAAGGTGTTCAATGTTAATGCATACATTAGGTGTTCACTGAATGGTTCTTTCTTGTTTTCTGGTTTGTGAGCACATTCACACACACCCGCACGAGCACACACACACACTATTAAACCGCTTTATGTAAATCACATTAGCTGAAGTAAACGGTTCCTTTTTTTTACTGGTGCGCTTCCCGTAAACTATACAACATATTCAAACCATAGTTGCATAGAAAAACCACTAGTGATTCAACAAAACTTTTCCTCTGTTAATGCAATTGCTTTACAGAAGTGCATAATGAAATTCCTGTAACTGAAACAAAAAGAACAATTAAAGCCACACCAAAACCATGTATAAATATCTGAAGTACTCTTGACCAACCAGATGATAGTTTTGCAAATCGATTTAAACTAGAAAATCTATTAATAATACTGTTCAAACAGTTAATTACTGTCTTAAATACAGTCTTGATGTATACTGATTTTATAATCAATGGCCAAAAGTTTGTATTTACCTTACCACTACACTTAAGTTTCTACCTCAAAGTGTTCCCACAAAGATAGTATCACACAGATGTCTAGAATGTATTTGTATGTTGTAGCTTTACATTATTCCCTCACTGGAACTCCAACACTCCATTTTGGTGATATACTGTATATGTTGTAAAAATAAAACTGGTCTAGTCCCATATGGTAAAAAAAGATTTTTTTGGCCATTATATATTTTAAATATATGTAAAATATATTTTATATCGGTGATGCTCAATAACTTATATTTTTGAAATTGAAATTATATTTTATTTCAAACAAAATGTATTTTAAAATAGAAAATACATTTCCAAAATGTATTTTGGTCAAGAAATACATTTCCAACCTTACAGCAGAATATTGAAGGAGATCAAAGTCTAACCCTATTTATTATTTAAAATGTATTTAATGTAATTTAAAAAATATATAATTCAACAAAATAAAAACAACAAACTGCATTGTAAAGAACTTTAAAGTACAGTCACAGATATGCAACTTATGTT
>JAOUQX010000021.1:3248756-3259093 GCA_028566295.1 Liobagrus marginatus
CCAATGATGGCAGCATGTCTGGAGCGGGGCTCGAACCCCCGATCCTCTGATCACTGACTCAGAGCCTTACCCACTGACCCACCATCAGCTTAACGTGGTTTAATGTAACAAGACAATTTTTTTTAACTCCTCTTGTATTATTAACATTGTATGCTTTATGCTTTAACATAGTCTTGATGCTCTAAGCCACGTTAAGCGTTTTTCTAGGAAGTATTGGAGCATTTTAGCACGAGGAAAATGCGCATACACTTTGTTCATTCTGAAACCCAGAGATATCGGGGTGTTACGGAGCTACATTTAAATAATAAACCATTGTAACGAAAACGCTTAACATGGTTTAATGCATCAAGACAATGTTTTTAACAAACAAATCAACCAAGGTGATGGTCTGTGAAAAATATTTATAATTTGTGGAGAGAGTGATAGAGAGAGCGCCACCGTAGTGCTCATGCAGCTCGTGCTGAGTTTATATAATCAAATGCACATAGACCTAATTAATGCTGAAAACCGGAAATAGTTTTTAGGATCTATGGGTCAAAAGAGTTTACTGATGAAGTAAGTTTCTCTCTTTTATTAATGCTTATTATAGTACTTTAGATCGGTAATTTCTTTAGGGGTCAGGCCCTGTAATCACAACACATAGTGATGTAAACATGGAAGTCAACACGGAGCTCGTGCTGAATAAGCGAAATTCACATGCACTTCATTCTGAAATGCAAATCATGTAAATCTCAAATTAGTGCTCGTTAAATTTTATTAACATGTGGACTGTGCGACGAGAGAAAGATCACGTTTAATTAACGTGCTTCACGTCACAAAGTATCATTGCCTGGCCGACTGGGGGCGCCAGGCGCTTATTTCTCTCAAAAGCAAGGGAAATATGTTTCTAGAAGTGTTTTATCTAAATCATTTAGTACTACAAAGACGACAAATTGGGCTTGACCCCATTAATTGGTGCTTGCAGCTATATTTATTGTTAGTATTCCTATTGTATTCGTACGTTTTCTCTATTATTTTTTTTATTCTTTTTCTGTTATTGAAGTCTATCTGAGCCTACAGAACCGGACTCTCAAAAGTTATGAAAATTTGCTTGCGAAGAGAACACAATATGACATGATACCATACCAACTATGAAGTTTCTAGGACCTACAAGTCAATAGTTGTTTTATAAAAAGTATTGGAAACTTTAGTAAGGGCATCACTATGGCATACGTCACTATTACGTGACATCCATACCTAATATGGTCAGTATTCTGTATAACACGAATTATAGCCCTTTTGTTTTATATATTTTGGTCTGAATATCATAAATGCGGTCTCTAGATTTCTTGATCATATGGTGATTTTGACTTGGAATGCGCCAAGAGTATACGCGTGGGGTGAAGGTACCACTTCATTTATTCTTAAAATTGCAGATCAGCGGGAGTGCGACTTCCGTGTTCCCTCTGTGTGATTTGTTGATTATCACTAGTTCAATTGCCAATTGCATTAAAAGGAATAAAATCTTTTATTTGAATTTGGCTTTTTTCTTTTCTTTATCTTTTGATGCTCTGTGCTAGTGCACAATGTAATAATTAGTTATAATTAATTATAGCCCTCTCATTTTGTATATTTTGGTTTAATGCCATAAACGTGGTCTCTTCAGATTTCTTGATCATATGGTGAGTTTGAATTGACATAAGCCAAAGAATCAGAAGCGAGAGAAATATTAGTTTCGAGAATTGTTTTATCGAAATCTTTTATTGGCTACAAATTGGGCTTGACCCCGCTAATTGCGGACATAACAAACTATACGAGGGGAATAAAATACTAAATCAAGAACTTAATTATTACTTTGAACACAGGCTGACCAGCCTGTTTATACAAGATGCCAAATTGGCCACTGGCCAATACACAACATAAGTGATGCAATAATAATAGTATGCACCTAGGCAAGCATAACACAATCTAAGCATAACAAAGCATGTGTTAAGTGTGGAAATTCCTCTGACACAGTAGAACAGCTTGTCTGCTTTCCGCTTCAACGTTATAGAAGCCAATGGGCTTCCAGACTAGCTTTTAATGCAAAAAGTGCCGCTTGGATTTTTCACTCGCCCATCATGCGCGTGTTGTGTTATGTGCACGCCACAGAATGTCCGGGCGCTGCATTGTTCGCAGCTCTCCGCAGTTTGGGTTCTGTCAACATTGCGTTATTAATTAACATTTTAGAAAATCGATTTTTTTAAAATTTGTGAATCAATTCGGAATCATCTATGTCCGCATCTTGATGCATCTAAGAATCGATTTTTCCGGCACCCCTATTGGTTATGATTGAATTTCAGCATAAAACAGACACAAATAGCGCTTTTTTATTTTATTTTTTTTTTTTAATACCAGCCCAAAGTGCATACTGTTAATAAATTAGGACAAGAATAACGGCATGATGTATTGTCAAAAGTAGCTGAACCTGACAACTTGGGTCTCTCACATTATGGGTGGGGTAAATGCCAAAACGGGTCGTGGGTGAATAGAGCTGGTTTTAACAAAACAAAAATATACTGTACCTTTTTTCAAAACTGAGTAATTTGAAGCAAAACATATTACAGACATTTCAGAAATACCCCAAAGAAACAAGAAAAGACTTGTGATCTGTTTCCGATAGCACATTTAAGACAAAACTATTATTCTGCTATTTAGATGAATTCTTAGTGGTAAGATCAAATTTTTGTTTTGTGAATATGGGCCCAGAGCTCTAAATATTGAGCCAACTGCTTCTGTTGCGTTGTGTAAATATCACTGGCAAAACTCTATAATACTCTAGCACAAATATGACACCCGTTATTAAATTGATGCATTCCTTCTAGGGAATTTATTTCAAATTCCAAGCCAGTATCTAAAGTAATTTTAGATAAAGCACTCATGATAAAATGCTGTATTGTTCTAGGACGATGCTGTCAGCGTTGAGAGCGGAACAAATACTGAGCGGCCCGACACGCCTACCAACACTTCATGCGCCCCAGGCAGGAAGAGCTGGGGCAAGGGCAAGTGGAAGTCGAAGAAATGCAAATACTCCTTCAAGTGTGTTAACAGTCTGAGGGTAAAAAAAAAAGGAGCACTTCACTTCTTACAGGCTTTTCTCTGTTAAGTCCAGTCACCATCATATACTAATACTAGACTAAAGATGTATGATACTTTTAGGCCCAATCCAAATTCTACCCCTTACCCCTTCAAGTTCCCATTTCCCTTTGTTTCACATGAAGGGGTAGGGGTGTCTCAATTCTCATTTGGTTGAAGGGGTAGGGGGAAGGGCCAGGTATTCCTACAAAAACAAAGATTTTTTGGAAAGTCACTTCAAAGAAGAGGTATGATAAATTTCCCTGCATACGGCAATAGGGATGGAGAGACCCATAAATGTAAATATTTTTCCATTAAAAAAAGATTTTTTGTTATTAATAACAATAATTTGTTTATGTTGTTTTTAATATTTAATTCATGTGCACGGTTATGTTCTCCGAAGAAACTTTTACAAAAATTGCTATGTTGAAAGTTTGCTAATATTATTGAATGTTTGATAGTTTCACAACATTGTATTGATAGTTTATTGATAATCGGTGATTTGACAACACAAGTCCGGTGACTGGTAACACCTTTTTCTGATCAATGTATTGTTTTGTTGCATTTACGTCCATGGATACGTAAACATGATGTTAACAAATGGTGCTTTAAATTTTTGTGCTTATCTATCAGTATTGTATGTTCTGAAGAAATAAACTGTACAAAATAATACCGGTCACGTGATGCAACTGAGATCACTACAGCTACCGATGGCATCTTGGAAGTGTTTGAAAAACTTCGGCGCATCTTTGACATGGGAGCTGGCGGCGACTTATGATGATGTAATGGTGTAGTAGTGGTGTCCCATTCCTTAGGGGAATATTTTCAGCCCTACCCCTTGACACACTGTTACAAGGTGGAAGGGGAAAACAGAATTGGGATTGGGCCTTATTCTCATAGGGCAAATGCGGTGCAGGTTTTTATTCCAATCAAGATAGTCACACCTGATTCTACCTGTTAATCTTGGTTTTTAGTGGACTCTGGTGTGACTTCTGCTTAGTGTGAATATAAACCTGTGCCACGTCAGCCCTTTTCCAATAAAATTGGACGCTCCTATATTTAAAAATTCCTCAATAATACATTGGCTATCTTGCTCTTTAATTAAAAGGGGTGCTTGTTGCGTCTGTTCACTGATTATAGCCATTCTGTTTAAAAAAAAAAAATTTTTTTTAAAGGAAGACCATGGCCAGCCTTTGTTTGGTGTTCAGTTCAATTGGCACAGTAAGGAGGGCGACCCCCTTGTCTTCGCAACAGTGGGAAGTAACCGAGTGAGTGTCAAACTATCTAGTTGTATATTAGTATAGGAGTAGTGTACTGTATACTAGGTATAAAAGTTTGAGTGTAAATGAGTATGTGATAAACCACGAAGCATCATTGTTTAGCCCCTAGCCATTCCTTTTCTGGCATTTATGTCAAACAGGAACAACTGGCCTATGTTTTACCTGCATAAAGTTAATCCGAGGATTGGTTGAAATTTGTGTTAAAGCATGTTTACCTATTTAAGATAGCTTGTGTATATTATGACCAGATTGCAGGGAAATACTATTTTGAACTCACCAGTATGATGTACATGTGACAAATAAACTATGAACTTGAACAAGCAAAATAAAACTGAACAGCTTAAACTCAATCTTTCTAAAAAGTCCTGAACGCAATACTGTCAACATTAATCCCTTTTTTTTTAAAACTCTACAGGTTACATTATATGAGTGTCATTCCCAAGGAGAGATCCGGCTCCTGCAGTCTTATGTAGATGCAGATGTATCCTTTTCTCGTGGTCTTTATTGCTCATCTACATATTAATTTCTTTGTCATTGGATACAATATAACACAGGGCTACAGTATATCATTTAGAGTTATGATAGCACAGGAACTTACACGCATGGTATTTTCAGACATTATGTATTCATTTGCTGAGGCAGCACTATTTAATCAAAAATAAAAAAAGTAAAAATGTGAACAAAACAATGTGAAATTTTTAATCTCTTATTTAGCTTCAGCCACATTCCTGCAAATAGCCTGCCTCAGTAGTTTGATCTGTCAATTAACAGTCAGCTTTTCCGTCAAAAACAGTCAGGTTTTGGATATCTTTAACCAGACTAAGTGCAGTTTCTTCATGCAGTGTTGTTTTAAGAGTCAACATTATCTCAAAGAAGCTGTACAGAAATGAAAAATTCTGCTTAAAAGTGACCAATGTATGGCGTTCCATTTCAATTCTGATTTACACGCTCTCGATTCATTTAAATTTAATTCCATTTAAAGGATATAGTTTTAATACCAATCCTTTTTTGTTTTAGCTTACAATCGTGAATTAATGAAAAGAACTGAAGAGCCAAGTGTATTTTGAACTTTTAGTTTTTTGGTATATTGGACTATATACAGTGGGTACAGAAAGTATTCAGACCCCCTTAAATTTTTCACTGTTATATTGCAGCCATTTGCTAAAATCACTTAGGTTTTTTTTCCTCATTAATGTACACACAGCACCTCAATATTGACAGAAAAACACAGAATTGTTGACATTTTTGCAGATTTATTAAAAGAAAAACTGAAATCTCACATGGTCCTAAGTCTTCCCAGACCCTGTCACAGCAACACTCATATTTAACTCAGGTGCTGTCCATTTCTTCTGATCATCCTGGAGATGGTTCTACACCTTCATTTGAGTCCAGCTGTGTTTGATTATACTGATTGGACTTGATTAGGAAAGCCACACACCTGTCTATATAAGACCTTACAGCTCACAATGCATGTTAGAGCAAATGAGAATCATGAGGTCAACGGAACTGCCTGAAGAGCTCAGAGACAGGATTGTGGCAAGGCACAGATCTGGCCAAGTTTACAAAAAAATTTCTGCTGCACTTAAGGTTCCAAAGAGCACAGTGGCCTCCATAATCCTTAAATGGAAGACGTTTGGGATGACCAGAACCCTTCCTAGAGCTGGCGGTCCACCCAAACTGAGCTGTCTGGGGAGAAGGGCCTTGGTGAGCGAGGTAAAGAAGAACCCAAAGATCACTGTGGCCGAGCTCCAGAGACGCAGTCGGGAGATGGGAGAAAGTTGTAGAAAGTCAACCATCACTGCAGCCCTCCATCAGTCGGGGCTTTATGGCAGAGTGGCTCGACGGAAGCCTCTCCTCAGTGCAAGACACATGAAAAAATACCTGAAGGACTCCAAGATGGTGAGAAATAAGATTCTCTGGTCTGATGAGACCAGATGTGGTCTATGTGTGGACAAAACCAGGCACTGCTCATCACTTGTCCAATACATTCCCAACAGTGAAGCATGGCGGTGGCAGCATCATGCTGTGGGGGTGTTTTTTTTCAGCTGCAGAGACAGGACGACTGGTTGCAATGGAGAGAAAGATGAATGTGGCCAAGTACATGGATATCCTGGATGAAAACCTTCTTCTCCAGAGTGCCCAGGACCTCAGACTGGGCTGAAGGTTTACATTAACAAGACAATGACCCTAAGCACACAGCTAAAATAACGAAGCAGTTGCTTCACAACAACTCCATGACTGTTCTTGAATGGCCCAGCCAGAGCCCTGACTTAAACCCAATTGAGAATCTCTGGAGAGACCTAAAAATGGCTGTCCACCAACGTTTACCATCCAACCTGACAGAACCGGAGAGGATCTGCAAGGAGGAATGGCAGAGAATCCCCAAATACAGGTGTGAAAAAGTTGTTGCATCTTTCCCAAAAAGACTCATGGCTAGATAAATAGGGTGCTACTACCAAATACTGTGCAAAGGGTCTGAATACTTAGTACCATGTGATATTTCAATTTTTCTTTTTTAATAAATCTGCAAAAATGTCAACAATTGTGTTTTTCTGTCAATATGGGGTGCTGTGTGTACATTAATGAGGGAAAAAAATAAACTTAAATGATTTTAGCAAATGGCTGCAATATAACTAACAATCTTTTGGGGAGACTCACCGAAAGGGCGGAGCTTCACGTAAGAACTGGATCCAAATGCAGAGTAGTAGAGGAGTAGGCAGAAGCTAACGCTAGCCCAGCCAGCTAGTGAGCAGCCGTTCAAAATGCGTTGTCGTGACAAACGTTCGAAACACTCGTACAAACAAAAACAAACGGTAGATAACTAACAGGACGAAACTAGAGACAGGAACATGAAACACTGAGGGTTGCTTGGTATGTTGGCAAAACAATACATCACAAAGGAGTCCGTGTCAGTCCGTGTTTTATATACCCAGTAACCCGTAAGTGAAAACATCGCGGGGAATGACGTGGCCGGAAGTGACGCGGATCATCCCGGAAGTAAGTTAGTATTCGGTGGTACTTTCCCGCGATGTTACAATAACAGAGAGTGAAAATTTTAAGGGGGTCTGAATGCTTTCTGTACCCACTGTATATATGGACAATATACTTTGGTATATTGAAACAGAACAGTTGCAGACAACTTGATAAAACAGAATCATGTTTCTTTATAACAAACAAAGCCTCAACATTAGCTGCAACAGAGGATGCAACACCATTTTTCACTGTTCCTGATTCAGAAATAAAAAGGACGCGTGCCATAAATTTTCTTATACATTTTTTAATTCAAATTGTTATGTAAATCAATTGAGTAGTGAAACTAGTATCATGAATTTAATCTATATATTACTACAGTGTCATTACTAAAGATTTTTCCCAAAACGCAATCTGGATTGTTCTTATGTTCTACTATAATTTATTTTTAAATATTTATCCTAAAGCCTTGTTTTAAAGTAAAAGTGCACCTCTGGAATCATGACCCAAAAAAAATCTATAGACCAGTCCTTTGTTGTTTGTAACATATTTAAATAGTTTTATTGCTTCTTAGCTATTGCACAGGCAGATGAGAACTTTTACACCTGCGCTTGGACATATGACACAAGCACCAGTCACCCTCTGTTGGCTGTGGCTGGTTCCCGCGGCATCATCCGCATCATCAACCACATTACTATGCAATGTGTCAAGGTAAGTAAACCTGGATATGTCATCATTTTCACTCTTACTGTGTCCACTAGACAGTTACGTGCCATACTGTCGGGGGGCTTCTGTATGAAAGGCTGAGAAAACGGTGTGAGCCGTATAAGACGCCACACAACTGTGCAAACCTAAATTTACATAAAATGTATAATGGCAAAATACCAGAAGTAACACATGTATGTCCCAGAATTTTTTTCTACAAATAAGCAACAATATGGTTGCACACAAAAGAACTTTGATATCTATGACACACTAAAAATATCTTGAGTACCTTTTAATCATTTTCCACTTGCAGCATTATGTGGGACACGGAAATGCAATCAATGAGCTTAAGTTTCATCCCAGGGATCCCAACCTACTGCTGTCTGTGAGCAAAGGTAAAAAAAAACTAATTTAATTCTTAACAAAGTTACTGTTCATATATGTGGCTAAAACTTTCACTGTTGCTGATCAGACCATGCGTTACGCTTGTGGAACATCCAGACGGATACGCTTGTAGCTATTTTTGGCGGTGTTGAAGGCCATCGAGATGAAGTCTTGAGTGCGGTAAGTTTGGAACTTATACACATGACTGTGTATATTCTGTCTTTAAAATTAAATAAAGGGTATAGATTGTAATAAATCAAAATGGCAATGTCATTTAAAAAAGCAAGCTGAATAAATTGGTAAAGGGTTTTTTGTGGTCTAAAAATGTAATGTCCATTTCAATGAAGCATGTTATGCACCTGTGGGTTATAGGACTTTGACCTACTTGGGGAGAAGATCATGTCCTGTGGAATGGACCACTCTCTGAAGCTGTGGAGAATAAATTCAGAGAGAATGCAAAAAGCAATACGAGGATCATATGAGTACAATCCCAGCAAGACAAACAGGTAAGAATGTCTACAGTGTATAGACAATGTTTTTCAATAATGTTTGATACAAGATTATAATGTTTTATATGAAATATGCAGCTTAAACAGTTGTGATACGAGACAAACCTTGTTTTACAGAAACTTTATATGTGGGTGTACTTAACATATACACTTAGCTTATGCATATGTACATCACTTAGTCTAAGCTTGCTGTGACTGAAGTGAGCACGGCAGTCAAATGGCCTTGCCTTGTAATCAAAGAGAAACCCTTTATATGCTCTATTGTTTATAACTTTCATATTTCAGGCCGTTTGTGTCTCAGAAGATTCACTTTCCAGATTTCTCCACACGAGACATACACAGAAACTATGTAGATTGTGTGCGCTGGCTTGGTGATTTAATCCTCTCAAAGGTAAGATTTGATTATGTACTGTACATCAAGGCTCATAACACGACTGAATATGAAAGAATAAATCTTTAATATTTAACAAGGCTTCCCAAAAGTCTCAATCTTTCAGTTAGTTTTCATTTTAGGCTCTAATTGTTTAATTAAAAAAACCTGTATACCGAATTATTTTCTGTGTCTTAGTCATGTGAAAATGCCATTGTGTGCTGGAAACCCGGGAAGATGGAGGATGATGTTGACCACATCAAGCCCAGTGAGTCCAATGTGACCATTCTGGGCCGCTTCGACTACAGTCAGTGTGACATCTGGTACATGCGCTTCTCAATGGACTTCTGGCAGAAGGTGCTTACAAAACACAAAGAATCTGTGCTGCATCTCAGATCACTCTCACACTCCCTTGTTCATATATTCACAGTGTATAGTGCCTTATGGGGGAATCAGTATTTATTTATTTTTATTACTTAATTTATTTATTTTTATCTATTTTAATTTAAAAAAAAAATTTTTTTACAACCGCTGAAAATAGTCTCAATGGCATGCGTATTTTTGTGTCCAATTATGCATTTTATGTGCATCCATTTATGTGCATTATTTACTTTTAAAATAATTTGATCCATTCATGACATTCATTCTATAAAACCTATTAGTTCAAAAACACTTGTGTTTTGGCACCTCAAACCCCCAAAATGTCAGGCGGTGCAACCGTCCATGCAAAATAGCAGACTATGAAAAATATTAATGAATTGAATTCAAAATATAGTACTATGGCACAATGTTATGTTTAAGATCTTCAAAATACACTGCATTTTATAAATACCAATAGTTTTAAAGCTGTTGAGATAATTGGAAAACTTTAGTCAAGCAATTTGTATGTTCTCAAATGTCAGGGTGGGACAACTGTAAACATGAGACTTTTGTTTAAAAGTGAAAAGGTAATACAGTGAGGCCTCGACTTACGAGTGACCCAACTGACAAGTTTTTTGAGATACGAGTCGTCTCTCGGCCGATTTT
>JAOUQX010000021.1:3284344-3298214 GCA_028566295.1 Liobagrus marginatus
ACACACACACACACACACACACACACACACACACACACACACACACACACACACACACACACACACACACTCGAGTGTAGAGAAGCTTTAGCGTAGCACTGTAGCTGGTAGCTTTTGTTTTCCCATGCAAAAAACAAAGACTGAAGGTAATTAGTGATGCACACTTTGGCAGAAGTCACTTTTTAACGCATTGTCAGTCTGCCAATGTTTTGGTCCCCACATATATTTCTTTTAAGTGTACCCTTACCTCCCTGCTTTTGTTTACAGGCATAAAAGTTCACACACACACACACACACTGCACTACTATTAGCGCTGAGGTAGTGTCTTCCATGAACTGATGACACATACCCTTGAGTCATGTGTATATTGCAGCCTTACAATCACTTTAATCTGCTTCCCAAGATTCATCCAAATATGATTATTAATCCTTTGCCCTCTTAAACCCTGTGCGCTCATAACTAAATACGCTAACAAACAAAACCTCACTCCTTGTCCGTTTGCTTAGTTTCTATCGCTGTCGCTTGCTGCATTACCAGCTGACTCGTAATTGCGTCTCGCAGTCTTCACAAGCTTCCATTTGCCTCCATAATGACAAGCCGGTGTCTTTCAGAGTACATTTACAGTGCACTTAGGCGGATACCATGTTTACATGAGCTGCTTTAAAGGCTTTTGGGTGGTTTCTCAACAGATAATGAAGGAGAGTGTGGATAATTGAGAGCGTTCTAATGGTGGGAACCTGTCTTAGCAAGTAGTGTTGCAATGACATGGCAGCGATGGTATGTTTTTCCTAGCGCTCTATAGTTTCTGAGAGAGACTAGACTATACCGTAAGATAGCGGTGTTGTTTCGCCTTCATTTAAACTGACATAAAGAAGCTTGATATTAATTATTGACTTTGTAAACTGACTAGTAACCACAGTGCCATTGAATTCTCCTATCAGATAGTGTGGAGTGGAGTAGCTCAGGCTGTAACGTTGTAAATAATGGGCTTTCTTACATACATCATAAGGCCAAATTTTTGTGGCCACCATACTAGCACACCAACTTCAACGTGTCTTTTCCAAACTGTTGAACCAAACATTGGTCCAGCATGACAATGCCCCTGTGCACAAAGCCCCTGAGCTTCCGAAACACATGCTGTGTTCTGGTTGGTGTAAAAGCATGTACGTGTCCTGCACAGAGCCCTAATTCTGACTCAACCCCTTTGAACCCCTTTGGGGATGAACTGGAACCGAAAAATGCACCCCTCGACCTCCTCACCCTACATTAGTGTCTGATCTCACTAATACTATTGTGGCTAAATGGGGGAAAAGCCGACAGGAACACTTCATCTAGTGGAAAATTTGGAAGAGGATGTTCAAAACGCACAACTGGATGTGATGGTTTTTTCTATACGCAGGGATTTGACCACAAAATCTAACGGCAGTACCGGTTTTTATATTTCACTCAACTAGTTAAGAGGATTTGTACATCGGCAGTTTATTCCTTATCGTCCTATTCCAAAATGCAGTGTTTGGATCTACAGCAGTTTTTCCTCCACCACCTTCCTCTCTATTCCCAGCTGGTTCCTATCTGAAGCCCAATGCTTCCAGATGTGCCACTGGACCTCTGGGAGAGCTTCAGACACTCAAGGGTGTGTTGTCTGGATCGGTTCCTTTGGCGAAAATAAATAAATAAAGTAATTAAGAATTTGCTTTAAGAATTGATTGAATTGTAGGATTGATTGGAACCCGTCTGGGTGCTCTTGTTTAAAGTCTTACCAAAACTGGACCACAAGTGACCTGAACTGGAGATTTTACAGAATTTGAGGATCAATTGAATTTGGGGTTATGAATAAAATGAATTGGAATGGACTAGGATTCTTTTCGTGCTGCATTCCTGCAGTGGATGTGTGCCATGCGTTATGGAAGGTTGTCCATTCAAATGACTGCACTAGCGAAGCGCCATTGTTGGACACTTAAGTAAGGCTCCTTACCCCTTATCTACCCTTACCCCTTATCTGTATAGATGAATTAAATATATGACGCCAATTACTTGAGGCTGTTCGTCTAATGCTGTAATGTAAATGTAGAGATTTATAGACCAATAGGAAAAGGTGTATGGAAGCCATATTGAAAAGTTCTTTAGGAATTTTCCTTCCAAGAAAAAGTGCATTACTTTTTTCTAGGTCTTTGGGTTTATGAGTGACGGGGTAACGGATTCGGGGCATTTATTTAAAACAAAGCTGTTTACTAATTGTAGAAAAGGAATCTATTATAAGAGCATGGTAGCCGTCCTGTACTGTAATAGCTAACCTTTGATTTGTTAGGATCACCTTAGAGAAAGACAGGAGCAGAGAATCCTAGTCTCAGTCTCAGATATCATGCCCATGGCCTCTGATTGTTTGGTTTCTGATCATTTCCAGTAGATGGTGTGTGCTGCGTTTTTAACACTTTTGAGAGTTAGCCAAATGCAGAGTTTCCAAATAATGTAAAGTTTGAAAGATGATAATTAATTTGTATGACTTTACGAAATGATTGGTTAATGGTTACACCAATCTGTTTTTGCAGGGACATTAAATTTACTTTTCCATGCTTCTAAACAACGCGGAGCAAAACGAATTGTTATTCACTGCTTTACATGACATTCGGACGTCCTCTTGGCCATTAAAAGCTACTCCGGAGTATAGACCTTCTGCCATTAGTCTTAAGCTCTGGCTCTACAGGACTAAATCATTCCTAACCAAATCGGGGCAGCTTTCCGATTCAAATTTGTGAACTCTCAAGAGAAACAGCTTTTCCAGTGTGGTCTCTTCTTGAAGTCTCACTTGCCTCCTTGAAATTTTGTACTGCATATTCATTTTGCAAGGTCACAAACTTGGCTAGTCTCAGCAGTCAGAGCGCTATCTGACAGCCAGGCATTATGCTGCTACACACATCTGTGCAGCTTTGCCCCAAGGTTAGCATTACTCACCCACATACTAGCCGCTAACGCTAAACTAGGTGTGACCAAAACAAACAGTACAGTTGCTTGGCACCTTATCGCTCCAGCAGCTGGAGATGCTCATCGATAAACAACAGCTATGCTTATAACGTGAAAGGACTGAAGCAATTAGTGTGGCATAAAAGGCTATTTAACGAAGGTGCACCAGGCTGGCTAATTTTTAAAATCTCTTTAGCTTTGAAGATGAAGAGGTGGGACGGATGAGTGCGTGGGCCTTTTTCCAGAGCTGGCAGAGCGTCTCAACTATTCGCTGATTACATGCTAGCCCTCCCCAAAGTAAACATGATGTCAACGGACAAGGCAAGCGCCACTATGGCTTCCATTAGCCTGATTGCACGGAATTAAACACACACTTGCACTTGTGTATGCACACAAAGATAAACATTTAAGAAACTGGGCAGAGAATTAAAAAAGAAACGAATTCATTTTGAAAAAATACGAAAGTCTTTTGCTATTGCCGTATGGTTCAATACACCATTAGAACATTTATACACAGTTTATGTGCAAACTTTTCCCAGTTTGATTCTCAATTGAATAAAACATTGAAGGTGTTGTTTTTGATGTTTTTTTTGAAAGTCTAGCTCGCTCAGTTTTATTCGAGAGAAAGCCCGTTGAAAAGTTTTACAAGGCATATGGCCAGCTCTGAACCTGGTTAAGGAACTCTTGAGTTCAGAAGTTGATGAAAGTTTTGTTATATTTGTTATTGCCTATTTAATTTCTATAACTATTCACAATCCAACTTTTTTGGGTTGTGTAAGTGGGGATCACATTTATTTGAAACCTCATCTTCTTTAGAAACATGATTCAAATCCAGATATTTGAGCCAATAAACAGATCCAGAGAGCCAGATATACAGGACTGTAGGCTTGGATGTAATGTGCAGGCATTTCAGAATGTTGCTGCTTTTGCCATCACAGGGGAGAATGCAGTCAAACAAACTTTGGGGAAATTATTCCATTTTTTAAAACGGCTTTCGGCCAAGATGCTTATTTGAACATGAGTATGGACTATGGTAGGAAATAATAAATACACTATATGAACTAAAGTATTTTGAGCATCACATTCATGCGTGTTTTTGAACAGTCTATTCCAGATTTAGTCTCCCGCTTACACCCATAGCACCTGCCTCCACACTTCCTTCCATTAGATTGTGGTGGGCCTATGGGGATTTCCACCATTCAGCCACTATATTATTATTGAGTTTAGATTATTATGTTGGGCCCTTATTATCCATTAAGGTGCCCATCAATCCATCCAACCATCCATCCATCAAGTTGCCCATCCATCAAGGTGCCCATCCTTCCATCCATTTATCCATACATCCATCAAGGTGCCCATCCAGCCACCCATCCAACCATCCACCAAGGTGCCCATCCATCAAGGTGCCCATCCTTCCCTCCATCCATCCATCCATCCATCCATCCATCCATCCATCCATCCATCAATTTTCCCCTCAACCTTTGGCAATTTGGTGTATGTCTTCAGGGGTAGAAGAATCCCGGGCTTGCATTTTCTGCTGATTTATACAGTTTTCCATAAATAAAACCACACAAATACTCCACGTGAGTTTAAAAATCAGCAGCAAAATCATTTTTGGAATCCCAGAGTGAATTTCTCTACGGTATCTTCTAACTAAGTTCAATATTGACCGATCATTGTGGTCGGTTACTGTGGTATTTGAGTACTGGTCTATTCTCTATGATACCTGTGCCTACTTTACATGCAATTAAGCTAAACGATGTTTGATGTTGAAATAGTTGATATGTACCGTGTCAGTGACATGCTGGTCCATGGCAGAGCTGGAAAGAGAGAAAGAAAAGAAAGCGGAGACTGCTTACCACAACCAGAGTGCCTGCCCAGACAAACCAGAGGCTAATCTGCCCCACATGCTCGCAATGGAAATAATGAGACACGCTTGTGCATGTGAAAACGAAAGCAAATATTTCTTTGCATTAACTAGCATCAGCACTGCAGGTACGAATTAAAAAGGAATATTCAGAAGAGGGAAGAAAAAAAAATAGCGGTAAATAGAAAGATTATGATATCGAACAAGGTCAATGGTCATTCGTAGCAGTCCGAGTGAAGTTTTTGTAACGTGCCAAGAACAGTTTCGGTCCACTGAAGACAGCTAGGATTGTCATAAGAGGAAAAGAACAACTGGTATCGAATTAGTGCAGCCAGGAACTTGGAAAGATCATTTAGAAGCCCTTTGTAGGAAATCTCACAGGAAATTACTGCTACGAGGTATTTTTCAGAGGTTTTAAGAGTCTGTGGTTGGCTTAAAGAACATTTTATTCATAGCTGCTCTTTCTCAGACCTTCAAATCGCAAGCATTCTAATGAAAGAAATGTTTGCTATATTCAGTTTTTTTATGATTCGCGTTATTAAAAGATGAACCCTGAGTGTTCCTCAGAATTATTGTGAGATTTTTATTATTGGGGGAATTTAATATTTTGAATAGCCAAAATTGGACTATTGTAATCATTCCCAAAGTTTATTAAACCTTTTAAATGTGTGACAAATGTTTAAATGA
This sequence comes from Liobagrus marginatus, assembly GCA_028566295.1. Lineage (NCBI taxonomy): Eukaryota > Metazoa > Chordata > Actinopteri > Siluriformes > Amblycipitidae > Liobagrus > Liobagrus marginatus. Next base: position 3,289,860 of record JAOUQX010000021.1, read on the forward strand.
ATAATGGCGCTTTTTAAAAACCATAACTGTGTATAACTGTGACCATAAACTTGAACCTTGAACCTTAACTGATGCAATGCATAAAAATCAAAACCAGATCATTTAATCATTTAAAAGTACGACAAGCACCTTTTCCTATATTTGTTCCAATAATGATACATTTTTAATAATCTATTTTATTGTACTTTGACGTTCTTTAGCTTCTTCTATCCCTGAAAGATATGATCAAAAGATGATCAACACATACAAAATAAATGTTGGGCTATCCAGATCTTTTAAAACAATCCAGAATACGGCGAAAACTAAATTTGCCTAAAAAACAAAAACAAAATGAATGCAACATATCTGCTAAGAGCCATAATTCATATTCATGAGAAAGAGCAATAAAAGTATGAAACAATTAAACAATTCTGTCCTCATTGATATTCGCTGCTCATTGTTAAGAAATAGCTTTTATTTTTTTAAATTAAAGAGAATGTTGCTAGTTCATATGTTTCTCATGTTAGCTGGTATTTCTAGCTAACCAACTCTGTTCTGAATTTTAACGTTGTAGAAATCTCATGCCCCGTACTCTGGAGGGACAGATCACCATGGAGAAGACCCCCAGCTATTTTGTGACGCGAGAAGCCCCTCGTCGTATCTTCACCATGAACCACGACGCTAAACTGATTGTTGTGGTGCGAGACCCGGTCACTCGAGCCGTCTCCGATTACACACAGACTCTGTCTAAAAACCCTGGACTTCCTTCCTTCCAGAACCTGGTCTTCAAAAACGCCAGCACAGGCCTGATTGATACATCATGGAGCGCCGTGCGTATCGGAATCTACTCCAAGCACCTAGAGAACTGGCTCCGGTACTTTCCGCTCTCGCGTTTGCTGTTCGTGAGCGGGGAAAGGCTTGTAACAGACCCAGCGAGCGAGATGGAGAGAGTGCAGGACTTTCTGGGCTTAAAGAGGCTCGTCACAAACAAGCATTTCTACTTCAACCAGACTAAAGGCTTCCCATGTTTAAAGAAGCCCGAGGGCAGCAGCAGGCCGAGGTGTCTCGGCAAATCAAAAGGCAGAGCTCATCCTCACATACCGTTGGACGTGTTGTACAAGCTCAGGGACTTTTACAGACCCTTCAATTTAAAGTTTTATCAGATGACCGGTCAGGATTTTGGCTGGGAATGAAAGTTGAACAGCACATTGGTTAAGGCTTTTGTAATGCGACTCTTGTGAACTTTTGCAAGCTTCATGAGGGTCTACATTAGCTGACTATGAGCACTGACCCCTAAAAAAAATCAGAATGGACTAAAAGCCAACAATTTTCCCTTGGGAATGCTTAACGTATAAATATAAACATGTTTGTACTTGTTTATTCACTGATTATTATTATTATTATTGTCAACAATACCAAAAGCTATTCATTTTGTAATGTTTATTATTACTGACATGTTGTTCAAGTATGAGCAGTCCAAATGTTTGTACTTGGTATTCCGTTTACCTTTGTGAGACACGGGAGAGATTTTTTTTAGTTTTAAACAGTTTAGGGTTTTATGTTTTAAATAAACATTATCGTGAACGACTGAAGCATTTTTTCCAAGTTCTTAGAAATAGAAATGCACACATATCCTTAGTACCTCACTAGTTTATCCTTTCCAGGCACCTTTAAACATGGAGTTAGTGTAGAAATCTTAAAAACTTCTATTTGTGTGATCGTAAGTGTGTGTTTAAGGAGAGGTGGGAAAAGAAAAACATGGTGGTGGTAGCCTTGTTTAGCGTAACACATTACATAACACCATTACTACAAGAAGCAACAAGAGGCTTGTTTGCATTGTCCCTGTATCTATATGAGAATTAGGTGTATGTATGTGTTCGTGGGCTTGTATGTATGTATGTATTTGTGTGTGTGTGTGTGTGTACGTATGCATGTAGGTATGTGTATATATATACTGTATATATATAGAGTGTGTGTGTGTGTGTTTTTTTTTTTATATACCGGTACTAAATAGTTATGTTAATTTTATATATATATATATTGTACTGCCTTGTACTTCCAAAACAATGTTGTCTTCTTTTTATGGGTCTTAATAATGCTGTGTTTTTGTTGTGTTTGTTTAGTCTTTACTGTATATTGAGATCAGAAGTCACTTTATTTACACATTTTCGCTTTTTTATTTTAATTTTTTGCAAATAATTTTGTGCAGTAATATTGACTTCCTGCTACTGGGATATACAGTATCAATGCAGAATCGTGACACATGATTAGTTCCCTGTTTGAACACTGCAAAATCTGAAAAAAGTGCAAGGGGGTGAAAACCACTGTAGGTGAGAAAGTGACGTTTAAAAAATATATACCTTTATATGTATTCATTTAACATGGCCACATGGTTGTCCACTTGTGACGGGATTATAAAGTAGGGGTGTGGCTTGTGACTTGTTGGTGCTTTACTTCGGTGTAAAACCTAAAGATGCTTTGATGCTCTTGACGTAGCCTTGCTACGATATATTTTACATTTTTATTTCAATCAAGAGCAAAAGGAAGCTGGAAAGGAGTTTATAGGTGCATTAAACTGTCAGATTTGTTTTTTCTTTGCCCTTTTTATATTCACACGGCACTAAATACATTAACAGGTTGTTACTCGTGATGTAAGCTTATCGATAGAGAGTTGCTCTAACGCAAATTTAACATAATGGTTTAACACACAGCATGAAATAACACTTGTTTCTTTATTTGAAACATATCCTTAATGTTTCTTTCACATTTTACATTCGTAATGCTCTGAGAGCTGTGTTCATTTCACTAATGCATGGACAATTCATTCATTAATGAATTTATTTATTTTTATATACACAGACATTTGCATTCTCATGTTACTGTCCGATATGAAGAAGTGGACCTAAGCCATTTTGCTGTTATTTACGATTTCATATTTGCTTGTTGGATTAATCGATTGGCCACTTTTTAATGTCTCGAGTACTTAACCACACCCTAGATTTTATTGCATTAAATACGCATTATTTCAATTACTGCCATTTGTTCGTCTCTAAATGAGATTCTGCGCTATTCCTCTAATCAGTATGCAGAGCCATGGCAAAATAAATGACCAGATAAAATACTTTTTATGGCGACCTTTAATGACGAACGTCAGGAACAGCTATTCCTTAACAAAAAAAAAGGCTTTTATTTTTAATCTTTGTATCACATGCTATTCCTGTAGGCACATCCTTCATAAAATTCTCTCTAGTGCAAGAGATATAAATGCTTTATATTAATCATATGAACAAATGAAATTTCAATTTGTTTTATATGCAGTCAGTATTTATTAAATAATAACTTTATTAACATGCCCCATACGCCAAAATTATTGGGACACATGACCATCACATCTGTATGTGTGTGCGTATTTTTTTTTTTATATCCTATTCCAGATCTAGTCTCAATTTCACTCATATAATAGCCTTTACACTTCTGGAAAGGATTATCTGTAGATTATATACTGTAGTTATATAACTAGTGTGTTCAGGCACTAATGTTGTTCAGGTTGACGAGTCAGCGTTCCAATTCATCCCAATAATGGTCATTGGGCTTGAGGTCAGGACACTTGACCAACCATAACTCCTGATGGCGCTCAGGGGCTTTGTGCACAGGGGCGTTGTAATACTGGAACAGTGTTCGAGCCTTTTAGTTCCAAAGAAAGGAACGCTTAATGCTTCCACATATAGACACATTCTGTATGCTTCCACATTCGTGTTTTGCGAAGACACACTTATGCCCTTTCGCATCTAGTGTGCCTGTGTGCAATGAAACAAATTGTTCTTCCACAGTTTACACTCGCTTGATAAAAATGTTGATTTGGAATTGATTTGATGGCTATATACGGTACAAGACTCTAAAAGATTTTTTTTTTTCTATTACACATCTGTCCTTTAACATATTTACAAAAATGACTTGAGTGTGTGTGTGAATGTAATTTCTTTAAACATGCATGATGTAACAGCCATCCTTTGTTTACATTCTATTCGTGAACCTTATTGCATACTGACCCGGTCTATTTGAGGAGACCGAGCGAGCAAATGCATGGTGAAGGTGCAGATTAGTGCATCTTGGAGCTAAATTTGAAGTTAATGTGGTGAGAGCGATCAATTTGTTGGAGGTGTCACTGGGGACCTTTTGGAGTGGCAGTCTTTGACCTGGGAGCTCTCAGACATGTCCCCATGGTGTCCTATTAAAGCACTGTCCATCCGAGAGGTTGTCTTTCCTGTCCGTTCGTTCCTGCTCCACGTCCGCCAAGACCTCATTGAACGACAGGGAAAATGCCTTGATCAATAACTGCCTGCTTTAGTTTATGGTCCTGTCACTGGGTCCCTATATTCATTCTGTCTTTGTGGCAACATGATTTAAGCCTGGGTCAAGTAAAGGCGTCTTCTACATCGTTAACAATGATTTAACAATCCTTTGTTTATTATAGAACTGAAACTATGTGCAAATGAAGACATTGAGCTCATGGGGGATGGGGTCTTATGGTGCGTCTTCTAATAAAAATGTCCTCATATACCTTATTTCGACAGAATTCCTTTTTTATTATTCAAAAATGGTGATGTGAAAAACCACTAAAGCAAGTTCAATGAGGGGAAAAAAAACAATCACATTTCTGGCTTAGAGAGCTGATATGAAATATTAAAACTAAACTCCTCTCGCAAGACATTTCTCACAAAGCTTCACTCGCTCTTTCCATGTCTCTGATGAACGGGATTAGAGGAATGCCTTTGAGGGCGTTCCCCTTGTAAAGTTCTCTTTGTGTCCCCTCTTTCCTGTGCTGGACTCTGAAAGCTGAGATGCTGTCCCATACTGACTGGATGCATTCAGACCCCACAGTATTCATATGCAAAACAAAAAAAAATAGCCAGAGTCTGAGATTCCTTGTATGATGTATATGTGTATATGTATGTATGATTATACGTATCGTATAATGATATACGTGCATTTATGTGCTGTAAGTAAGTTGGCCGTTATAGTGATGTGACGTTCAGGTGAATACTATAATAACTCGTGGATTTATCCTTGATGCTTCATTTAAAGGTTTTTTTTTTACACCATGGAATAATAAAACACTGGGTTTTTTCATCTCCGAGCCAAAAAAAGCCCATAAACGCTCATAACCATTTATCTACCGAAAATTTCCAAAGCCACCATGTTAGAATAAACGTGTAAGTTGGATTTACTTTATTTGTCTAAAAGACCTTAAAGTTAGTGGGAAAATGCTTTCCGTCTAGCCACACACACACACACACACACACACACAGACACACACATTTGCAAGCAATGTCGTTTTCCCTATTGTACTTATTTGGCCCTAGTAGAGGATTAAACGAGTGTTGAAATCCCTCTTTGGGATTATGGCAAATCTCGGTTGTTGGCACAAAAAGCCTGGTGAAGCATTAAGTCCGGGTTAAGCATCAATGTGACACTATAGAAGAGGGCACTGAATACCACCGTTCACGTATGCATGATGTTTCGGGTACTAGTGTTAAACCTCTTTTCTTTCAGAAGACAAGGCATCTGAGTAAAAGCAGCAGTAATGACTTTTCACATCGATCAGTAAAGAAATGCGGCTAAAATACATAGAGTTTAAATGGCCTATATTTTCTTAACCCAAAAATACGCATAGTTATGTCTAATTATTCATGTGTTTAACAGATCTAATAGTGATTACGGATGCTAAATATTCTGCATCATTTTTACATTTTCTTAAAAGAATATTGATTTATCGGATGAAATCAATGTCACAAAAAAAAATATCTATTTTTTTTAATTTTGTGAGCTTTTGTTCATTTTGAGTTCAAGTCTTGAGTTAACTTTTGAGTTTTTATTTATACATCTGTAGCATCTTGATTCAGGGTAGCATTTTTCAAACAAAAAGACAAAAAATTAAAATGACCTTCAAATAAATGACTTTTTATTTTTTATTTTTTAGAATTGATATATTTTTATGTATGGAAGTTCTTATACCGTTATTAAATCTATTCACTCCATGCATTTTTATAGTATTATAGTTTGATCGCTTTTAAACAAACGTACATTCATTCCCTCGATCTTCCTCCAACAGACTGCAACAACTGCACATCTTTTTTCAGTCTCTCATTCTTCTACTCCACAGACAACCTTGTTCCCTGTCTCCTTATCAGCCTCTCTCCCTTGGTGGGGGTCATACAGGATCACAGTAACTAAGGTCGAAGGTCAGGGGTGAAAGTGCATTTCATTCCCCCTTCACCCTGATAGCCATCTTGGCTCACATCCTCCCCTTTACGCTATTCTCATGGCGCAGCGGAGCCACGGGTGGCTTGTGGTGCCATTTACGGGTGCCATCACTTCCACAGATATTTTAATACCCTCAGAACCTTTGATCACGAATGATGGCTTCTGATTATAATCCCATGACGTCCATGCACGCTCTAATTTGTTGTTCTGGACATATGATAATATAGCTAAAAAAGACTGATAAGGAAAAATAATAATCATCATCTGGTGTCCGAGCTTGATCTTAAGCGCAGAACTTTCACTCTGAGACATCGGTCACTTGAGCATGCGTGACAGCTGTTCACCTTTGACCCTGACACTAGGAGGTGTCCGGGTTAGTTAGCAGGAGCTGTGCGTCAGTCAGCACATTATACTCTTCACTCATCTGATTCAACCCTGCTGGCCCAGATTGTTTTTCCTTATAAAAAAAAAAAACCCAAAACCTTTATAAACACTTTTTTTTTTTATTTAAAATGTACATTTTTGTGTGTTAGCTCGAGTTGTGTTAGTGCTTGCTTTTATATTCTGTCGGAAAGTCTTTTTAATGAGAGGTTGGACAGAGTGTGCAGGACGTGTGCTGAGACGTTTGGACCTTTGGTGCTGTCCTGTGTGGTGCAATTGGAATAAATGGCAGCACACAGAGTGGAAAAGGAATCGCAAAGTTGCCAAACATCGCTGTCAAACTGACAAATCACACTGATGAATTCCTGTTCAAAGAAACAAACAATGGAACACTTGAAGCAGTTTAAATGATTGTTATTGGTTTGGTATCCGAATCCGAAAAGGAACTGACAAAGAAAAGGAGTGATAGCAATCACGATATATGAAAAGTGGTGGCTATAAACCGGTCACATGGCCCAGTTTGGCCTTCGCTGACCCAAAACCAGGTTTGAATATACTTCTAACCTTTGACCTTGCAACATAAGCTGAGTTGTCTTCGCGAGCATTGGCATGGCTGATAACGAGAGGCAAGAAGGCAGACAATAGTTTTATGGGTTTGTTTTATGGCCATGAATGAGTACCTCTCATGTGCGCGGGGGTGAAAAGACCACTTATCTACTAACCTACACACTACCATCTCAGAAGGAACAACAGCACGTCCCAACGCAATGCTAACAGTCCATCATGAAGCACTACGGACCAATTTAACTCAACTTGCTTCTATCGATATGTAAACCAGTAAAAAAAAAAAAAAAAGTACAAATTCCAGGAAATGATTTGAAACACAAGATGAAGATATGATGTAACTGGCTATCATTAACCATAGCCTGTAATTAGAGATCAGATTAGAGAAAAACAAATGTATACCATTTTATACACATGTTCTCAAAAATACAAGGCAAAATAAACTATATGGACAAAATTGTTGGTATACCTGACCATCAAATCCATGTGTGTTTTTGAGCATCCTATGAAAGGCTTTAGTCTCACTCTGTCTTCTATTATATCCTCCACACTGCTGGAAATGCTTAGTCGTCAGTTTCCCAAAGGTGTTCAGTGCGGTTGAGTCCGAGTCAGGGTTCTGTGCAGGCTTTGTGTACAGAGGCATTGTCATGCTGGAACACTGTTTGGTCCTCTTAGGTCCAGTGACGGGAAATCTTATTGCTACAGCATATAGAGACATCCTAGACAACTGTGTACTATGTGGCAACAGTTTGGGGACACCCTTATGGGGACGTGCTGGTAAGGTGTCCACAAACTTTTGGCCAATAAATAAATGCTTATTTATTTATATTATATATTCTTATTATTTATATTGTTATTTATTTATATTATATTGTTATATGATTTATGAGTCACCATATTCACGTTGTGAAATGTCCTTTCCAACTGTATATGGGACAAAGTATGCAGGGGGATAAGAAGTGGTAGCTCAGTGGTTGCTAATCCAAAGATCATGGGTTTTGATTCCCAGTACCACTAGACCTCCACTGCTGGACATCATTATTATCTCACAGAAATTCATTCCAGAACCAGAAGAAACCCCAGGGTAATGTAAGCACACACACACACACACACACACACACACACACACACACACACACACACACACACACACACACACAAACAACA
>JAOUQX010000021.1:3316990-3327594 GCA_028566295.1 Liobagrus marginatus
CATCAGTCCATAACACCTTCTTCCAGTCTTCAGTAGTCCACTGGCGGTGCTTCATGGCCCAGGCAAGCCTCTTTTTCGTATTTTGCCATCTTAGCAATGGCTTTCTTCCTAAAACTTTTGACCGGTAGTGTATGTGTATGTGATAAATAAGATCTGAAACTGAATTTGCTAAACTATTCCTAAAGTATACACCCAGTATTTATGTATGTGTGTACGGATTTGATATACGATTCAGACTGTACACTACCATAATTGGTTGTGTAGCCATCAGCCCTCTTCCTGTATCTGGAACGAAAACACACACCGCCTGGATTACGAATGACATCACAACGGTGATTCCACACAAATTGAAGGTTATTTCATGTGTTACCTGTAAAGCTGGCTGGAATTAAACCCTTAGAACTAAATCCTTTTTCTTTAAGCCATCTTCTCAAGTCTATGAAGGATTCTTCATGAGACAGTGTCACTAAAGAGAGATGAAAAATAAACATAAAAATGAATTGTTCATGTATATGGCACAGAAAAACAGGGAAACGTTTCAGGATTTCGAAAGTCACTCTGATTGGTTGAATTACTGCAGGATTTCCGGGAGACGCGTGTGTGTGTATGTGTAACGTTTTTAATGGTCTGCCTGGAAACAAAGACTGTGTGGATTAGCTAAATGCTGGATTTCCCAAATGATGAGAAGTTTATGGTACAGACTCGTACATTCGGACCACTCTCTCATGTGTTTTGTAGGAAAAAAAAGTCTTTACATCCCTAAACATGATGCCGAACAAGGCGAACTGTGATTGGTTGCTTTAACATGTCAGTAACAGTAACGTCTTTTACCAGCGCAAGTTACGTACTTACATTCACAATCTGTTGTTCTCCAAAACACATTAACGTTACCTTTGACAGACTCTCTTTGTCCTTTTCTTTTCTTCCTCGCTCTTCTTCCATTTCTGTTCTTCATCTTGGCTTTGCCTGCTAGAGCTGTTTACCTCATCGTTTTCCGGCTTCGTAGCTATAACAATCTCACATCTACAAAATCATAATGAAACAGATATTTTTATAGCTCATGACTGACCCAAGTATGACACAAAAGATACGATATGTCTAAGTAGCAATTCCCCACAGCCACACTACGGCAAGCTAGTGGAAAGCCTTTCCAGAAGTGTACAGGTTATTGTATTGGACTTTATATTGGCGGAGATTTCCAACATAGCCAGACGACTGCTATCACATAGCTGGGACCACCAGAGACAGTAGTTTACATGTATACGACCGCCAGACAATAATTGGACTTAAAAATCATGCAGAAACCAACCTGCACGACGATGTGCTGGAAAAACGTCGCGAACTCAGCTTGTTACGTAGTCCAGGCCTTCAGCCCTCGGCGTCGCCTGATGTCGGCGGCCGGGAGAGAGGACGACGGAAGCGGAAGCGGAATGAAAACATTAAGGCTGAGCGATGATGTACGCACCAGTTCCAGGTTGAGCTGTGGGCTGGACTAGAGGCTTCATATTTGGATGTAGCATGAGAGACATGCTCGGTTGTCCTCAGACTTGACCACTGCTAATTAAACTGTCCAGTCATTCTTTACCTTTAAGCTCTTCTGTGCAGTTGTGGGCTGTTGAACTTTAGCGTTCCTGTCAGACATCTTGTTAAAAAACGGCATGAAAATCCCAGAACCCAGTTTTAAAAAAATTTTAAAAAGTCCTATATTTATTGAAACTTTGTATTTTACAATATTAACACCTTTTACTGGTCACTTAAATCAAGCTAGCTTAAACTGATCATAAATATGTGCTGAGAGAAATTTTTATTTCTCCAAAGCTTCATGGCTTAAATGAATCTCCAGAGTAATATGATCCTATATTATTTTATTATATTGTAATGTATGTTAGTATATATTTAAATTAAATGTCTCATACCCGTTCATAAGACAAATTTCCATGTGGCTGTGCATTACTGTATAACAAATATAAGGTTACATCATAAACATATGTTGATATTCCTTTTCTTTGCGTATACTTCTCCGAGTGACTCAATAATACAATTTTGACAGACACGAAAAAGCCAGCCATGTCTCCCACAATAGTGAACATATCTCTATTTATTTTTCCTTAGAACAGAACGCTCATAAACATATCTGTATTTTTCATCCTATGTTCCAAAAAAGGTGCGACCGAATTATAAATAATTAATCAAAGACTTTGTGTAAAAACCAAAAAAAATAAAAATAAGACAAACAGTGAACTAAAGCATCTATTGTATGACAATATAACACTAATAATAAGTGGAATGTGTAATAATATGTCGGTCTGATTCCACGGCAGGGGTTGAAATCCCACAGAACCACAATTTGCCCAGCCCCAAAGATGAAAACATTCACTTAAGAAGCTCGTACTGTTTGAGACGTGTCTAAGGAAAGGCAGTGGCGAAACAACCGCCATGTGACCAATTGACAGGGTAACCGAGTGTAGGTTTGGGGTAGTAGGATCGTGGGCGAGGAAATAAAACACAGCAAAAAAATTCAAAGAAAGACAAGCAACAGTGGGTCGAATTATTACAAATCTACAATATAATGACCGAGGCACACGTGCATAGATCGAAAGGATATTCGATGCGAAGTGGTTTCAAAACAGAATGAAAAGAATATAGATGTATCGGAAGGCAAAATTACAGACCATGTAGGATCTGCTTAGTGTTTTGAAGAAAGTTCAAGCAGGACCAACATGGAGATTAGCTCTCGACACTTTCTAGGTGTCACACTTGAATGAAAACTCAAAATGGGCGTCTCATGGGTTGTTGTAAAGGCTTTGCATTTCAACACGTACAGATATCTTGTATAACATAAGCCTCGTTGCTCTGACATCCTTCCCTCAGACTCTGTACTTATCAGTTACCGAAAGACTATATAATACAACCTGGCTGGGTAAAAACAGCTTGTTTCAGAGAATTGATGTGTGTAAATCCCAAGCCAAAATTATCACTGCTGTTCAGATTTGTTCTAGAATTTCCATCACTGTATAGACTACATAGACAAAAGTATCGGGACACCTGACCATCACATCCATATGTTTGTTTTTTTTGAGCATCTGTCCTATTCCATATTCCAGTCTCACTCTTACTCCTATAATAACACACTCAACACTTCTGGAAAGTAGTGTGGCTGTAAGGATTTGATGATTCAGTCACAATAGTATTAGTGAGATCAGACAATGTTGTGTAAGGGGGTCTGGGGTGCAGTTTATGGTGTTTGGTTTGCGGAACGCTCACGTTCTTCCGCACCGACGCACCATGTCATTTCATGAAGTTTAGGGGCTTTGTGCACGGAGGCATGGTCATGCTGGAACAGTGTTTGGGTCTCTAAGTCGGTGGTGGTGGCTCATTGGTAAAAAGGTTCTGGGTCAGTGATCAGAGGGTCGGGGGTTCAAGCCTCGCACCAGGCAAGCTACCATCATTGGGTCCTTGAGCAAGGCCCTTAACCTCACTTGCTCCAGGGGCGGCGTTTGTTCTGGCTGACCCTGCGCTCTGACCCCAGCATCCAAATTCATATGCTGGGATATGCAGAATAAAACCATTTCACTGCATGTATGTGTATGTGATAAATAGGATCTGAAAAGTTCCAAGTAAAGGACTAATGCAATTCTACAACACACAAAAGCGTTTGACATAATTGTGTGCTTTTAACTTTGTGCATATCGTTTGGAAAAGACGCACTTTCTTTGGGTGTGTTGGTAAGGTGTCCACAAACTTTTGGCCCATGTACTGTATTTACGGGCCATTTTCTAAATCCCCACTTCCTTTTGTTTGCTTGTAAGGTTGGATTGTTTATTTATTTATTTATTACATAACTTGGATGTTTATGTTTGACCGTGGTCAGCTTGACCATGGGTTGAAGCATGTCTTTTAAAGTTATAAAGCCATCCTCATTCATCCAAAATACAAACATTAGCCTGGCCTTTATTACCGATTAGCCTCCCTAACTAGCAATAGATTGTTTTTGTTTATCATTTTGCCCCCTATAATAACAGGGCATTTAATTGGGTGGTTATGGGTGCAAATTGATATACAAGTCTCTCAGCCATAACATTTTTAAATATAAGGCCAAGTCTAAATATACCCGTATTACCGCATGAACTACATCATAGCTCTTATGTCTGACTAGAAACCAGGGAAAGAGCAAAACTGCCAAGTTCTCAATAACGATGTAAATCAATATAGTAAGCTTCTGATTAAGAGGAGTGTGAGCACAGCTCCATGCTAATTGTTCGATCGCAATACATTTCAAAACCATGTAGGAGAGTCTAATGGCTCAATGGTAAGGCTCTGGGTCAGTGATCAGAGGGTCACGGTTCAAGCCTCACACGAGACAAGCTACCATCATTGGCTCATTATTGAGCAAGGCCCTTAACCTCACTTGCTCCAGGGATGCCGCATGCTCTGTCTGACGCCAGCATTCAAATTCATAAGCTGGGATATGCGTAATAAAAACATATCACTGCATGTATGTGTATGTGATAAATAAGATCAGTTCATCCCTAAGGTGTTCAGTGGGGAAGAATCAGAGTCAGTGCTCTTTTTCAGGACACTCGAGTCCACGCATGCACATCAAATTCAGATCGTATTAATCACATACACATACATGCAGTGAAATGTTTTTATTACGCATGAAGGCGTTGTCATGTGTTTCTCCCCTTGATTACAGTAGAGGGGAATGGTAATGCTAATGGTAATGCAATACATTGCAGTACAACTGGTAATTCCAACTGGTAATTCTACCAGCTGCTAAGGTGTCCAATAACTTTTAGCCATATAGTGTGTTTGTGTGAGGGAAACACTTTTAATCAACTATAACTCTATTTGCTGCCATTTCTCTAAATAGCAGTGTGTATAAGAAATAGCACTAGACAAGTGGACACAGGATGTACTTGGGCCTTTCAGATTAAGGGGCATTGCAAAATTATTATTACGTATTATTATTATTATTATTATTATTATTATTATTATATGTAGCTATGCAAGACAAATGTGCTTATGTTGTTCCTCAGCCATTTGCAAAGACGTAAATGTTATGCATAAAAATAAGATTTTTAACACAGGTTAATAATGTTACACCCAGTAAAACAGACTGCAAAACAGTATATCAGCGGTCAGACACCAAACACGTACAGTCCTACACGCAGAAGGAGTTTTATAGAATGAGCCCTTGAAAACTCCTTCCCTTCGATGCTATACGTACGCTAAGCCCTTTACACAACAGTGTAGGACAGAGAACAAAAAAAAATATGGGGGCAAAAATACGGCGCAATTACAACTGACCACTATGCAACTCGTTCCTTTACAACAGATCATTAGCATTCGGAGTTGCCATACTACTGAAGGCATGAAAGTAGGGAAATAATGACAAGGGTTGATTAAAAAAAAAAAAGTGTAAACTCATCATTTAGAACCATCTCTGCAACCCCCATAGGAAAGATAAAGTCATGTAATAATCATATTTAAATGTTGTATGTTTTTAGACTAGACCAGGCACTCCAGCTGGGTTATTGCAGCCTGTTGAGATTAAGATGAAGCTATTATGGTAAAGGAAACGTGGGACAATAGCAATAATGGCGAATAATGACTCAAACTACAAAAAAAAAATCACTGCTTTGCAAGAGCCTCTTTGGATGGAATACTAAACGAGCCATACGGTTATTCACTCAGAAAACGAGTGGCTGATATTTCGAGGGAAATGTCTACCATAATTCTTGGCATTATTCCAATAAAGATATCAGCTGTCCCAGTAAGTGTCAGGATAACGTCAGGGTTATTAAATAGTTTGCTAAGCAGCACTGCATAACTGACAATATATATATATATATAAACGCTGAAAAAATACGATACAGAATACACCATGATTGCGATGTTCTGGGGGGTCTGTTTTTAAGGCTTTCTTAACATGGACCTGTCTACAGATGGTTTGCAAAAGGCCAAGATGAAGTATGAAAGGGACAGGTGGTAACGGAATTGGGATCCGCAACCGTGTTCATGTCGCTCTAGATATAGCATACGTCTGTTCTTGCTAGCTGTCGAATGTGAGAACAATACAAAGTATGACAGATTGGTTTGACTGAGACATAAAGACATCTAATAACGGCGCTTTCTTCCAGCCTTCCATTTTAATCTGATGTAGCTGACAATGACAGAAACCCATTTTGACAGCTAAAAAGGGAAAAAAAAAGTCTGTGATTAGCATCTGAATCAACAACAAAAAAAGAAAATAAAAAATGAACTCAGAACAGTTTTTTTTTCTTTCAGAACAGTGTGAAAACCGACGTCTCAAAAGGACACAGCCTTGGTCTTCCTCTTCCTTCGTATCTTCTTACCCTTCTCTCAAATTCTCTCGTTGTTCCTGGGGCATAAAGAGCACTGAACATGTAAAGCGCAGCTAGGGATCTGCTGGCGTGCCTGGCGTGCTTGCTTCGACTCGGTTCGGCCCATTTTCTTGCAGGCCGTCTTTCACTTTTTGGAGCATGCTGATTGGCTAAGGCTAACCCACACTTCCTGCATTTCAGTCACTCCTCTCTCGGGGCATTGTCCTCCATTGGGAAGATGGTGGCTAGGCAAGTGGAGTTCTGTACAGCTGTCATGGTCGCTACTGTGTGCAAGAGGACCAGGACTAGCAAGCAGAGCTTCAGTCTGCCTTGATTCTGCCTCGGAGCCCCCGAGGTCGTAGCAGCCGTGTGCTGGCGTGAGGGATGAGTCCTTCTGAATGTGCTATGTGAACATTCATTGAATTTGAGCTCCCATCGCACATCACAGCACTGTGGCTCATGCTTTGTATTGTCTGTATTCTCCAATAGCCCTGGAGTTAGACATAAAAGACAAGAAACACACAGATGATCAATAGAACATTAAAAAAAAAAAAAGACCATTCTTTTTGGTTCTGTTGGATCTAAGTGGCACATCAATTGCATCAAATCACATTGTTTTGTCTTGTGGACATCCTGCTTAAAGCAGAAAGTTTTACATCACAGATGTTTTACATCACCGATTCTTTATACTTACTATATAAACTTGAATTATTAGGGTATGGGGTATTAGGGGAGAATTATTACTATAAAACGAGTTCGGTACTATTATTTAGAATTGTTAAAAATCTAAAAACAATTTATTGCAATTACTACATTTTCTGGAAGTATTTCCTATTACATATATTTATTACACAATTTCTGATGTGTAACAAAGGCAGGAAGATACACAAAGAATACAAAAGCATTATTTCGACTTTATGCCTCGAATGGCCACCAGAGGGAGACACTGTAATTGGCTTTCTATGGTAAAAATGTAAACAATACACATCCAGTTATTCACAAAGGCGGATTTAATTAATCAGCCACTAAGGGTCCCGGGAAATTATGGGGGCCTCTGAAACATACCATAAAGCCGATATAAATCATATAATGCTTAGGTATTCAATTGTATTCAATTTTACGTTGAGAAAATCAAAAGTGGCAAGTTAAACATTATTAACATGCAATTTATTTACAAATTTAGAAAAAGAAATAGTAAGTAAGTGAGTTAATATTGTAACTTACTGCACAAACTGAAATAATTGCAGATTAATCATTTTAATAATCAACTCTGAAAATAATCGTGTTTCAGCCCTACCTGCTGCACAAGAATACATGATGCTATGTGTATTGGTGTCGTGTGTGTGTGTGTGTGTGATACAGCACTACTGCAGGTTATCTGATGCCACTAACCCTTCTTCTTCCAACTCAATCAACTAAGTGCATCCATATTTACAGTTACAGCATTTGGCAAACACCTTTATAAAGACTAACTTACATTTTTCTTATTTGTACTACTGAGCACCTGAGGGTTAAGGGCCTTGCTTCGGGGCCCAACAATGATAGCTTGGTGGATCTGGGGTTTAAACTCACGACTTTCTAATAAGCAGCTCCTGTGATTGTGGACATCCTCCCCAAGACGTTTGTACCATCAACCCTAGGGCTTAGGGGTCATGAACCCCGGCATCTTTTATATCATCAACCCCAGGGCTTGTTTATCATTAGGGCAAAAGTGTTCTTCAAGGTTAAATGCCTTCTTTATCTTGGAGCCTGTTCTTTGACATAAATCAAACTCACAAATCAGCTGTTGTTCTAACGGTGTGGTCAGTATGATTAGAATGAGATTAATTAGATACTCTTCAAAATGAGACGGATTATTATTGGTTTTATCATGTTTAGGTTTTTCTTATTATTTCTGAATAAAACGGTTTAAAGCGTCATTGACTCGGACATTTGCTGTCAAAGCATAAACAAACAAAGAAATAATGAAATAGAATAAAAGCATGACATTTCTATGGCTTGTTTTTGTTCCTGTTTGTACCTGTACATATAAAACTGGGAGTGCCTCCATGTATAAGGTCGTCATTATCAGGCAATATGAAGGGACACCTCTGCTGGACCTCCAGACAGTACTTCTCGCATGGGATCTTACGGGTACAGTTGGATTGATTGCTCTGGAAAAACTGGGCACAGAGCCAGGGCTTGTACACCACCTACGAACAGACACAGACAGCATTAGAAGTCTGGAGAGAAAGTGTAACACTTGGCTTACTTTTTATTAAGCTCATCTGGAAAACATTGTTTAGTATGTTTTTAAACCTACTCATGAAATATTCCCATAAAACATGCTTATGTCATAATACCAGTGTAACACCCACGTCATTAAACAAATTTGTCTCCTCATAAATTTAGGAAAACAAGTTCACACACTAACTAACCCTATTATATACACTAATAATCACAGACCTTTACATTGGGGTCTTTAGGGATATTGTTTATCGTGTCATCCTCGATTTGCACCGGTGCACTTTATGCAGGTCGGTCTATTTTAATTCAATTTTATCCCAATTGCGCGTGCCGAAGCAGTTTCACAAGAAATAGGACAAAAAAAGGAATAAATAAAAAGAATTACACCGATAATGAACTTAAGAACTTGCGCATTCTGACCAATCAGAAGCTAAGAGTCGGTATGGCCGTGCTTTCTCCAAAGGGCAATACAATCACATTCACAGCTCGGCCCACATGCACTATTCGCTATGAACAGAAGATGGAGCAACAGTATAAAACATACATTTTTTTTTTATATCATCACATGAATCGCACTTGAAACAGCTCCGTTGATTTTGTTACTTCAAAGAGAATCATATCAGGGGCTTTTAAATCGTTACAGCACAAAAACCCCCCCCAAAAAAACAAAAACATGGGTGCAACATTGTGACATTTGGGCTTTAATGATTCTGCCCACCACACACCACCTCACACACACACACTCACACACACACACTCACTCTCTCACACGCACTCTCTCACACGCACTCTCTCACACGCACTCTCTCACACGCACTCTCTCACACGCACTCTCTCACACACACACACACACACACACACACACACACACACACACACACACACACACACTGTGCACATTGAATTACACATATTAAGACCTTTTACTTATTTATTTATTTTTTTGGGCAGGGCTGCAGGTACGATGAGACTGAAAGGGGAGGGGCACCGAGTGGGCAGTGCACAGGGTGACGGCACTATAAGAATAGCTCCAGCTCGTTTACTTTGCCCTACATAGTGCACCCAGCGTGCTGTTAAGGATAAGGAAAGAAGGCAGCGCATCCACAAATTGGAGTGTATGTGGATAGAAAAGGGGAACAGTAAAAGCAGAAAAGCAGGTCGTCATTAACACTGTCTGGCTGTCATAGGATATGGAGATATGCGCTGATTTGTAAAGCTCGTTTTCACTTGCTTTTTTTTCCCTCTCGCTATTTTGATCCCGTCCACTTTCTCGCTCTCTCGTACTCACACACATTTTGCTCTGAATACCCCGAGAAACAAGCTGGCACAAGCCTGGAACAAGAAATGGCTCGCCAGAAGGGGAGTGTGCTGGCATCTTTAAATCACCTCCCAGAAGTAAACTTGTGAGTTTGGCTCGGGTCTACGTTTTGTGATTACGTATCCGTATATCTTAGAGGCTGTGGTTCCTTTAAAGTGGCCAGAGATCGTTAAATAAACACTTACATATGGGAGCAGAAAGTGAAGATCGGAGGGCGATCGGAGAGTAGGGTATCAGTAGCCACTGAAGCCCTTGACCCGTCCAAGAAGCGGTGCTTGCCTGAAAACCCATTAGTTCATGTTAAAGGGCAGTATTACACTCTGTGATAAAGTTCTATCTGCCCCTTCTGCATATTGGAGCTCATGGATGCTGATGATCAATATTGCTTCCTTGAATCTCCAGCACCAGATGGCCGTGGCATGACCCCGGTGCTTTCCTGTAGATTAGATAGTGTGGCTTCTTTTCTGATGCATTGCTCAGGAGAGAGTTGTTTTATGACAGAATTATCAAACGCACAAAATTGTGGTTAAGTAGCATTTCACACTAATCTCTAGAGGACATTAAGGGTACTGCAAGAAGAAAAGAAAAAAAAGAAGAAGTGATTTTATTAGAAATGCATGTTTCATTGAACCAGACATCCATCCATCCGTTATCTAGCGTTTATCCTGTTCAGGGTCGTGGGGGCGCTGGAGTCTATCCCAGATAACTTAGTG
>JAOUQX010000021.1:3395963-3407249 GCA_028566295.1 Liobagrus marginatus
TATGTATACACACATATACATACACACACACACACATATAATAACAATAAATAAAACCCTGACTGAAGAGCATATGGAATTTTAAAATATCTCATGCCACTCACAAACAAGCTAGCGGTCAACTAATGCACTGATGCGGTCACTTTAGGACTGCCTATAACTTCATTTTTTATGCACCCCAGTTAAAAAAAACCTTCTAATTTATTATAAATCTGGTATGACGGTTCCTTAAGGCTGCTCAGGAATACGCTCGGATATAAAAATCATTCCAAAATAAATTCCCTTATTTTTATAGAGCACTTTGTTCCTTTATCTGCATCTGTCCTGAATCATCTAAAAAACACAAACAGCACCACTGAATAAAACTTAAAATTTAATCCTTAAAAAAAACAAAAAGGAGCAACAAGCAGCTTGGATATTTTCAGCTTGCTGCTGTTCTAACAGACTCCGGTTTTCATAATAATAAACTAACGCGCTTTGTGAAAACAAATCAAACGGCAACTTTTGCATCAACCTTGTAGAAAGTTTAATTTGTCCATGAAGCAAATAAAAACAAGTTTCCCTCCTCTTCCAATCCACCCTCTCCCTGTTATGTCCATATCTAAAAAGTATAGTAAGGGGAAAAAAGCTCATTTAATGGCTAAGTTACCTTCACGGGTCAGTGCGTAGCTACAATTGGACGTGTTATAAATAAGAACGCTGCCGAAGATGGAAGTACGTGCCATAGTGCACAACACGTGAGGCCGCGCGACGGAGCCACATGCAAAACCAGCATGCGTGGTAAAAAAAAAAAAAAAAAAAAGGCTCCGGGCACCTGCAGTATACATATTAGTCATCACGGCATATTGCTCCAGCATACGAGAACACTGCATGGCACACAAACCCACACATAATTAGTTCAATTATCGGCACGTGTTTCCCTGCTGCATGCCGTGAATGGTGTTTATCACGTGGGCCACTACGATCTGCAGTATAAAAAGCATTATAAAGCATTTTCTTGCGGGAAAAAAAATCTTTCAGCCTGTCATGGAAACCTAACCTCGAGCCACCAATCTCATGTTCCCTTCGCCGTCTAAGAATAGTGCTGTTTTACATGTTGCAAACGTCTTATGTAAGCACGAAAAACAGCACTGAGAAAGTGGGTTTATGGCGCCATTCTTTAAGCCTTCGTCGATAGTGAGAGGAAAACACGAGCACCCGTCCCCCTCCCTCCTTAACCTGCAGTGCTACGCACTTTGTTTACCACGGCACACAGCCTCTGCGCTTCGTCACGTTCAGCACGTCTGAAATTCCAGGGAATTCCTCCGAGTGAAAAACACATTCTCTCCGGCAATAACAACGTCTCGTCGCACCGAACCGAAAAGCTAAAACACACGCACGCGTTGTACCTAATGTAAGACGGATTGCATAACGACACCGAAAACATCGCGGATGAACTCACGCAGACGTTGGATTGTTTTGTTGTCATTATTCCAGCTGATTTGAACACGACTAGAACTTTCTTCCTTTCCCAAAAAATGCATGGAAAACAATTCATAAATTTAGAAAAAAAAGTTGAAACCTTGTCATGCTTCTCCACAAGTACATAATTGTGTAACGTTACCTGCAAATAAAGCTAATTATACAATTAAACTAAGTATGACAAATAACAGTCAACAATTTAAGGCTTTAAAAACAGGATCAACATTATGATCTTAAAATACAATGACAATGAAATACCTAAGCTAAAATATAAACATATATAATGCTTATACGGTTACTTAAAAAGAATTAACGGTAGTATAAAGAGTACCTCTCCTGGGTGGTAAGTACTACTATTCTATCCTATTCATTGAACTCCTATTCTACAGGCTTCATCGCGTCTTAACTGACTGTGAACAAGACGTAGTCAAAAGTACTGACCGTTTACAGTGGTCACCGTCTCCTTGAATCCCAACGAAACATATGGGCTATCGTGTAGACCATTCATTCCTCCTTTGCACCAGCTGAGCGTCTTGAATCCCATCATATTTTCACAGGTCCCAAACTCTCCGTTATCCATGAGATTTAAGGCGATGTAATTCAGACCATGCTGGAACCCAGTAGAAGTGTCTTTGCACATGGGGCTGCCGTATTCGTCGTCGGAACCCTCGCTGCTCCGGACAGAGACGTTCTCAACAGAGGCAGAACTGTGTCGCTTGGACTGGTGGGCAAAAGACGGAAATACCGGCATTACAGTGGTGGTGGATGAGAAGGTTTCCGAGCTGTGCCGTCTGCGACCGCGTGGGTCGGCTCGGATCACCTTTGCCTCTCCGTCAGGGTTGACTGTGGAGTTGGGTAAAAGGAATGCCCCTATACCTGGTACGTTCTTGTCACCCAGAGTAAGCCTCTGTACCCTGATAGTGGGGCTAGCCATATCGGATTCGCCATTCTCTGTGGTGACAGAATGGGCCGTGCATGCATCATCAAATTTCATCTCAGCATAATCAGTGTTCCTTGTGCCAGTTGAAGAGAAGGAGATCTGCTCATCGGAGACATACGTTCCTTCATCAGATGAGCATGGACAGTTGGTGAGCTCTGGGATTTCATGTAGGGAAACAGCCAGTTTTTCTTCTGTTTTTGAGGAATGTGAGTTCAGGTCAAGGTTCATGTAGTCCAAAAGTGGGGATCTTTTCATGCTGTCAAGGCTAGGTGTTGAAAACGGCAAGGAGTACCGTGCCGTGTCACTAAAATCTATGTTGATGTACTCCCCTGGGCTTTTTGGTTCATTGGAGAGCGGATGTTCGTTCATTCTTGGGAGCATCCTTAGAGTATCCAGAGATAATCTGTTCTGTCTGCCGACACGTGCTCTGTGCAACAGTCCATCGTTCCGACTATGCCTGAATGGAAGGAGGGTGGAGGGGCTGGGCAATGATTGCCCAGAATTTGCCACGGACATGGCGTTGCAATTTGTCTCCTCTCCTTGTTTAGGCACCTGAGGACACATTAAAACATACTGATCCTCTCCTCGTTTTGAACCTTCATGTTTGTTAGAATTGAACAAATAATCTGGTGGAGTTGCTGAGACACATAGTTCAGCAGGTGACATGTTCATATATTCCCCATTTTCCACTTTGACATCAGTGGTTTCCAATGAGGATTTGGACCCAGACCACATCCTCATGTAACCATTATCCTCTAGTGAACCAATGCTGGGAGAACTGGTTGTTCCTTGCCTGCCTGTGGCTTGGAGGTCTGACCTAGGGTTGATTATCTGCTTGGGGGCAGAGACACACATTGGGCTCATGGGCACATAGTTGTCATTTTTGCCGCCTTGTAGTGCCACTCCTGGTGTCATGGGCATGTAGCCTTCATCACATGCGTTACTGATCGAACTCCTGCTGGAGCCAATTTCAAGGTCAACGTAATCCTCAGGGTACGAAACCTTTGGAGAAACAGAGTGTGTACTCTGCCCGGAGTGGCCATTAGCGTGCACTGCCCACATCAACATATATTCATCAAGTGAGGCTGATGACGGCTGAGAATGGGTCCTGGGTTGTCGTGGCACTGTTAGAGAGCATGTTCTCTTCCTGTATAATTTCTCCAAGTCCAATTTCTCTCTGCTTGATGCCTGGATCTTGTTCAAGGAGTGTCCTGATGGACTGTCCATCATCATGTAACTATTAAGATCTGTGCTTTCGCGAGAAGGGGGCGTCCCAGAAAAGGAAGAAGGTGTATTGCTCCGGTTGGACATGTTGTATTTTGCATCCCCGGGGCTGGACCCATAATCATCACATGATAGGAAGCCAGTGTCACTTGGTGACCCTGAGACAGAGCCACTGCAACTTGAAGGCTTGTGTACTGTTGAGGTGGACATAGAGCCAGTCATGTTAGTAGACGAAAAGCTCAGTGGGCTTATGGGAGATGGAGGTGAATAAGATTCAGGCACAGACATGGACTTAGTCCGGTTGTGATGTAGAAGTGACGAATTATAGGTACGGCATCCCACAGACACCGTGTTGGATCTGCTCATGTGGTTCCGGACAGTGGGGCTTCCGTTTTCTGATACCGACATAGATAGTGGTCTTGCCATGGTGCCTTCACCTTCACTGGCTGTGCGTATCCGACAAGAATTAAACTTGTTGATAGGCGAAGTGGCTGCCACGCTGTCTGTCCTTGACCTCCTTACCAACCCTGTCTGACTGGGAGGCAAATTATTCAAGTTCCGACGAGTGGGTACAGAGATGGGGTTGGAGCCTGAAGACTGGCTTTTGCTGCGTGGTCTGAAGTCTGATGACTCTTTCATTGCTTTCATAGCCTCTAAAATTGTTTCGTGTATGTTCTGTGCCACTACAGAGTCATCAGCCTGCATCCAAAGCTCCCCAGGTCCAGTAGACGCAGATCTGCCCACTTCAATGAAGAAAAAGCTGTCAGAATGACCGCATCTTCTTATGTTCATTAACTGCAGGCTGACAGATGGAACTTCAGTGTTAAGTTTCACAAAGCAAATTGCCCGATTTGATAAACACAACCTGTAAACTCCTGTGATGTTCCTGGTCTGTCCAAGTCCTTTAGACTTTAAATTCACTTGCCATACCTCTTTGTAAGCAGCGTTTACTGGAGTTATCATACCGTAATTACCCTCGTCGAAGCCCACTAAAGAGGACGCGGAGTTGGTCACTGCACTGTCATAAGCTTTTCCCTCATTCATTAATTCAGTGAGGTCTCTGTACCAGCTTTCCTGCTCGTGTTCGTTTTCAGCAGCTACAGCAAAATATTCGTCCTTGGTGTAGAGAGCGATCAGGTACCTGTGTTTCGCGTCCGCGCGCTTGTTTATGCATAAACAGGAGTCGAGAGAGATGACTCTTTTCGCAGCTGATTTGTTTTTCCACTTCTTCTCGCTTTCATAATACTCCAACCGCGCTGGCAAGCAGTCGCTTTGCTCTTTCAAGACAAAAAATCTCCGGTGTCCGTGTTTCTGTTTTTTAAGGTATCCACATTTCTTGACGTTGTTTAAATGCACGTTGACGTTCGATAACGACGTCCCTCCCGTAAGTACCGGACTCGCCATCCTGGCGCTTCAAAATATTCCGACTCACTTTTAACTTGCTACTTGTTTAATCCAGCAGCAAAAACTACAAAAATGAAATAAAACTATCGTCGAGAAAGAGTTTCTTTGCGTATATGAGCCCCCGGTGCGGATTCGCTGCAAAATAACTCCGCTTTCAGAATGACTGAACTATAAAAGAAAAACAACGCGTGACGTTTACACACGTCCCAGCTTTGGTCTGTGAAGAAAATATACACAGTCATATAAGGCGGTGCAACGGTCGAGGGGCGTACCTGCCAAATCTAGAAAACACGTCTTCTCATTGGTCAACTGAAGCAGTGTCAGTTTGGATGAGCCAATCAGCGCATGAAGCACCAGCGAATCCCCCGCACGCAAACCGTCCCATCCTCCAGCCCTGATTTGAATACGCAGGGAAGGTGACACGTTTTACTGTACAGACTGTGATGCGGGTATTCGTCACTATATATATATATTTAAAAATATCGAGAATACCAAAAAGAAGCCCGGATTCCTGCTTTTTTCAAACCGCAATTTTGGCATTTCTAAGAAAGTACATCTTGAAAAGTTCACATTGTCCGAAATGCCGTTTTTAATACTGTATGTCAGCGTTTTCAAGTCTCTAGCTTTTGAAAATAGCATGTTTTAAAACAGGGCTGTATTTTAAGAAATTTCGATGTCTAGACAACTTGCGCGTTTCCTTGTTTTTCTCAGATTTCTCACAGCGGCCGTCTAACTTGTAAACAAGACGCCTATTTTTATGCGGGCACGGGTGTGTGTGCGCCCAGCCCCGCGCTTCTTGTGTTTGCGTATATTTATACGTCGGTACCGAAGCGCTCACGAATAATGCCTTTAATGTAATCAAAATAAATGCATTTTTTTTTCAAACAAAACGTTTTACATGCAATTAACGCGGAATTAATATGAATTACAAAGACTTCTTGTGTGCTACAAACAATTCATCCAGTGGTTGTTTCTAAAACACCGGAAGTTGGTCTTTTTTTAGCAACGCTGTTTATCACATTAAATATATAGCGATACGGAAATGACGCCACCCCATGGCCACGTAAAACGCGGGGAACTCGCTGCAAAGGAGCAACGTTGTAAATTCTGTTGATTCAATTGTAAGCAGTAAAACCACATTGATTTTGGATGTGTATTTCGTGGTTATTGGAAAAGAGCTAATTGTGTGTAGTAACCGAGCTGTGCTATAACTGCTTCACAAAGCGCTACATTGGATTGAAAAACAACAGCAGCCGTTGAAACCGTTGCAAACGGAAGCGCTGTTGCGTCATCACTGGTTTCTCTCCATTTACATGACAGTCCTGGACACTGCTCAGCGTTGGGTTGCCAAATACATATAAAATGTACCTCAAAAATTTATTCTAACGAAACAAATTTGTTTATAAATACTTATAACTTTATTTCAATTATGTGCTCATTCATTTCCATTTCTTAGCCTGTCGAAATGTGTCTGTCTTTTGCTTACACGGATTATGATCAACCTTGCCACAAACTGTGCACACTTATAGAGTTAATTAAAATCCATTTGTTTAGAAAACGAAATGTTGTAAAGCTATTTAAAAATACAATAAGACACTATTCACAAACTAAGAATGCTGTAAATATTAATTACAATAACTGCTTGGCAACTCCAGACTTATATACATTTTAATTATATAGGTAAACGTATTAGCATAAATTGAGTTAAGATCCAATTCCTGTTACCAGTAATTTTATAGGAAAGTTTGTTTTCTGTTATTTCTTAATCTGGTTTTTGACAATTTTGAATGATAGTATAAGATGTGTAAAAAAAAATGTGTAAGAGATAACAGTTCCACCTAGTGGCCAATTGTGGAAGCATCATGGAAATTGCATAAATAGTATTTGACTTTATATCAAATAGTTGTTCCAACAGTTAAATTTACGTCATAGTGATATGCATAATTATGGAACAAAATTACTGACAAAATTAAAATCATAGAAAGAGTAACAAATTAAAACCAAGTAAAAGAAGAAAAATTTACTTAACATAGAGGATGTTCGCGCATTAAGATTGATTTATTTCATAATATTTTCCAACATGTTCTGGAGTTCACACTGACTTCTGCTTTGCGGTAGAAAGCTACACTCCACATAGTTCCTTTAAAAAATTGATGTGTAAGCTTAGGACACTGGATCTGGTTTGGCTGTTCATGGTGGACGAACAACTTAAAACTGTTGTTTTTTCCTTCAGCTTCGTAACCAGTCTGAACCTGTTTCACAAACCAAAACCTGTTGTTGTCGTCAACTGCTGTTCTTTTTCTTGGCTGACCTGTTCGATGTATGGTTTTTAGTACACCAGATTTTAATTAGAATATAAAGTCTGGTGATTGGCTGTGTGGAAGGCTAAAGGTGAAACGGATGAAGACAGGCTGGTCTAGCAGTAAAAGTAAAAGGCAACAGTGAGATATTGGAGGTTATTTTTGGTGAGACCTAGAGACAGTTGATAGTGTTTAAAGATTTTAGAAAGAAAAGAGAGAAGTGATACTGGTCAGTGGTTTCTAATGTACATTATACATGATAGTACTTTCAAAGTTCAGTTTATTGGTCACATGCACATCATACAGTACAATAGACAGTGAAATTCTTTGATTCCGCATATCCCAGCATATTTGAACGCTGGGGTCAGAGCGCAGGGTCAGCCAGAACGAACGGCGCCCCTGGAGCAAGTGAGGTTAAGGGCCTTGCTCAAGGACCCAATGATGGTGGCTTGCCTGGTGCAAGGCTTGAACCCCCGACCCTCTGATCACTGACTCAGAGCCTTATACCATTGAGCCACCACCACCACCATGAAACCTTTTAATCGGTCCTCTTGGGTGCAACCACATGTACATAGGCCATCATAGATATATGGTGGGGTTTTTTCACACATATTCATGTGTATATCCTGTCTGTGTATATGTCTGTGTGTGAGAACATTTATTGGCCATTTTAAACAGGGCAAAAAGTTTCAATAAAGTAAACAAAAGCAATATGTAAACACAATTGACCAAAAGCAAAATTAAGTAAAAATCATTTAACACGCCTTTATTTGAATTTATAAATACAATAAGTTTGCAACTATGTAAAAATCATTTCCAATCATGTTCAAAGTACCAGCAATTAAATAAAATGCTATAAAAGGTTTTAGCACACATTTATGGAAAAGGTGAATTTGTTCCCAAGACATTTGCGCTAAAAAGATTTGAGTACACCATACATGTGTTTTGCACACATCCAAGCCTATAAGTGCCACTGTAGAAGCTGGTGCAGAGTATGATCACCCGAGTGGGTAAAGAACAAACATGAAAGCTTTGTTGCTCTTTTGAACCAGAGCTAGTACCTACAGTGACTTCTATGAGCTCTTCTACAGACACTTCCCTCTTTAGGACTTTCAGTTTCTCAAAGAACCAAACATCTCAAGCATAAATCTAAGATAGTGATCCGCACGAATAAAGCATAAACCACCTTCACTGACATCAGGTGCAGGACTGAGGGCAGTTGTCATGTTTTTCATGTGATTTTGGCCAAAATAAAACATCATTAGCTCAGGGCAGCCGCAGATTATAAACAATCTTATCTTCACCCTTTACTGCAAATATGTCTTCAAGATATAAACCATCTCTTAGACACTATTATTGATTATTCACATCAGCCTGGATGACTGAAACTTTCACCTGGCTTTCTAAGAATAACTAATAGTTTCTGAGCATCTAATAGTCCAGTTCCTCATACACAACACTCACTTTTCTTTTTCTCACCGTCCTGACAGTCCTCCAAACATATAGTAGATGACTCTGTCTGTGTCTGTGCCTGCTTTCTGATGATCGATGGCAGCAGAAACTCGAACAGGGTCTCAAAAACTGCATCAACGTTGTAGCCGGTCTTTGCACTTGTCTCAAAGCACATATTTTCAGCGCATGGAAATATGCCTGTGTCCAGGCCCTTGTAACGTATTAGGCGGTTGTAGAGTGCCACAGCATCTTCCCGAACCACCTGCTTGCGGACAGTAGGTGTGTGTGGGGGGGTGGGGCCTGCTGGAGTGTCCTCAGAGGGCATGACCTGGGCACATGGGTCGGTCAGGTCAGCCTTGTTGCCTATGATAGCGAAAACACAGTCGCTGTTGGCAGAGTCAGTAAGCGACAGGAATCGTTCTTCAAGCTGCACCAAGCTCTGCCAGCTGGTCACATCATATGTCAGGATAATGGCTGCTGCACCACGACAGTACATGGAGCCCAGACCATGGAACTGCTCACGACCTAAATGTTTTTGTTGGACCAAAGTTAATTAATAGACAATTTGACAAAATTAATTACTTACAATTCCACTAGCTTACTTACTCAACAAACCATTAATTTGTAGATTTAGACAACCAGAACAAATATTATCCTACTATGGAGGACATTTATGGTACATAAAAATGCAGGATTTAACACGCATTTTCTTCCTTGCCCTTTATGTGTTACCTTTTTAGGATTTAAAACAGAAAATCTGGTAAAGCATTAAAACCAGCTCTAATGTGTTACAAAAGTTCAGTAATTTGTCCAATTTTTTGTGACGTCATTACATTTAAAGAAAGATAGCGGTTAATTTAAGGTGCTTATCACAAAATCAGCATTAATCAACACAGCAGCAAAAAAAAAATATTATATATAATTACATATATTATATTATTATAGTTTTTATTAAATGGTGTTTTTCCCATATCGACATGTAAATGCTAAATTGGAAATTCCATGATTGCATAATTTGCCAGGTCATGCTATACAGCTTTGCTGTTCGTTAATGCTTTTGCTGAAAGGCAAAATTTCCTGTTCTGGTTTTGTAGGATCTGGTTTTAAAATGAAGAAGAAAAAAACAAAAAAACAAAACAAAAACAAAAAGAAGATAGCAAGATTAACAAAAAGGTGTGATTGTGATGTGATGTACTTTACCACAGTTTTTGGACAATAATTAGCTTTAAACAAAAAAAAATCTTAAAGCAGTTTATTTAACCTCATTACAAGTGGACTGTAGGTCATATTGAGGTGATTTTTAAGAGACCACAATGACAGTATCACAGCAAAAGGCTACTAATAACCAGTTGTAGGAAAAGTTTGTTTACAACTGTACATAGCTAGGTTTTTGCCACTTCACTTAATTAAACGCGTCTGTTAGAAATCCAGAAATAATAATAATGATAAAATAGCAGTTTTTCCCCTATTCATGTATCTTTAAATACGTTTACCAACGGACGAATCTGTAAAACTTGTAAATCTGAAATGCTGATTGTACTCAGTGTTAAATCCAGAGAAAACTTTCGTTTGTCTAGAAATTAAACTGAACTGTTTAAGTTTTAATGTTTTAAAAGAACTTTAAAAGAATATGTCAGAGTTACCATTTAATAGCGTTATTAAAGTGAGTAAAAAAATGTGACTTTACCTCACACGTTTAGAACGTAGCTAATGCTAATGTGAGTCACGTGCCAGAATCTTTACACAAACTTTAGAATACAAACACTTAAAAAAAATGAACATTTTAACGTTTGAATTCTGAATTGTTTTCTGTCAAAATCCAGTCAGTCTGTTTGACAGCTTGTTAAATTGGATTAATTAATTTAAATGAAAGGCTATTAAACCCACCTGCAGTGTCCCAAATGGAGATGTTATAGGGTCCCCATTGTTTCAGGAAGAAAGCTCCTCCGACTGTGCTTATCGTGTCTTTAAAGCTCCTCTCCGTGTATCTGTGGAGAAGAGACGTTTTCCCAACATTCATGTCCCCCAGAATCACCATCTTAATATCAGGTTTCCTTGTTTTCCTTGGCGGGGGCATCGTGACAGTGTGTATAAATATACGTTTTCGAATGAAGCTGAGTTAGGGTCAAGTTTGGCCCCTAAAAAAAAAAGCTCGTCACGTCACGTCACGACAAACGTTGGTCATGGAATGTCATGAAATGTTCCACAGAACTCCAGCTTCATTATAAAATATCACAACCGTTCCCAGAGAGGACTAACACAGTTTCACTCAAACAAACCTTTTTTGGCTCTGAAACAAACAATGACGACACCGGAAACTGGCGGAGAAAATGCACGCGCTTGGGAAACAAAAAAAATGACCCTTTGAAATATTGCGTAATCTAATAGTATGTGCCTGTGGTCACGAAGAGCAGAGGGTTTACACATGACACCAAAACACACTGCCAAATTATACGTGTTGTTTTTTTGTTACCTAATTTAATTAATTTGTTGCAATGTATTATA
>JAOUQX010000021.1:3409133-3433908 GCA_028566295.1 Liobagrus marginatus
TGCATACATACTGTACATACAATATACATTTATATGCAGTATGCAGTATATGTGTAATAATATACTAAATATACAGTGTACATATACATTATGTGCAATTTGTGCATCTGTGTGTGCAAAAGGAAAGTCCAAGAGTCCTGTGCATATGTGTGTGTGTGTGTGTGTGTGTGTGTGTGTGCAATGTTTGGCCTCTTGCCCTGTAAGTAGTGGTTATGGGATAATATGAAGACAAAATTGGGGTGTTCTAAAACTTTTGACCGGTAGTGTATATTGTCTTAACAAGGATCTAGGCCAACATAAGCCACTAGAACAGCTTGGTGTCGATTTCACAAGTTTCTGAACTGTACTGGAGAGATGATCACCACTCTTCCAAAACAAATTATCTCAATTTAGTGTTAATGTTGTCTAACACATCACACCAAATAATCCCATTGATATTTAACTGGGTTCAGATTTGATGACCAAAGTCCATACAGCATTTTTACGCTCCCTTCCTTTTAAGGGAATATGGGGATACAAACAATGAGGAAAAACTGTCCGAACAGCATAACAGCGCCTCAAGGTATTCATTTATCACTTTGGTATATGTACATTACATACGTGAGCATTTAGTATTAGATTAAAATGTAAGACCTTCAGGTCCAGCATGTCTCTTTTAAAGTCCTCTTCATACATTCTGGCAAGCACAAGCGGTGAGATCATCTCCTACCGAGAAGAACAATCATTAAATAAAAGAATAAAACCAGAAAGAACTGGTTAATCCATTTTTAATACCATATTATAAAGTATAAAGTGCAATTTTGGAGTAAAATCTCAAAGCATACTTGCCTCAATGCTTCTCTGTATGATCTTATCATCGATGTCTGTGATCACCATGACATGTGTTACATTGATTCCAAATACCCGGGTTAAAATTCTCTGCAGGATATCAAATTTGACGTAGGTGCTTTTATTGTGAAAAGCAAGGAAGATCGAGGTGAATACCAAGTCGTCACATATTTACACTGTTCACTCTATGGCCAAAAGCTTGTGGACACATGACTTTGTGTAAAGGCGATTTAAACTGACCAAGCATCCGCATGCTTGTGACTAGCATATTCAATGTATGGTATATAAATGTTAAGACAGTCAAATAATTATGAATAAGAATTACATGTCTGTTTTGCAGTTATGTAGAGCAACCTACCAGGCATGACCAAGATGGGCATGATCATAAACTGTGGGTCCACAACTGTACCTACACATAACAGACAGGCATATCATTACAAATGTACCCTATGGTTACATTTTTATCTACATCGCCCTAAAGCTTTCTTACCAGGTTGCTATTCTCTCTTGGGCCAAAACCAGAGGCTCCTTCTGTTTGGTGAGACTGTTGAAAGTCTTTATGCCGGTATCACAGCCAGCTGGTCTGGTCCATTTGTTCCTGATGTCCATGCAGGGTCTCCTCTTTGGGGCTGTTGGATTGATCTGAAATACTTTATGGCCAAACTTGAGTCTGCAGCTCCACGATGCACTTCTGAGCAGACTCACATAAGACCTCATTATTACGGACCTTGTGATTAATATACCACATGCAATGTGACTTATTTGTATCTTTCAATTTTCACCTCTTGTACATAACGTCGCGAGGTGACCGGAAATAAATGTTCTGCTAACTTTCAAGTGTATTAGCATTCATGTATGCGCTCCATCCTCTCTCAGGAGATATGTAAACCTATAACAAGTAAAAAAAATAAAAAAATTTTGATAAAGAACTGACAATGACAACCTTAGTTTAGTGATTTTAGCTCCTTCGCTCGTGCTCGGCTTGTTGACAGCGAAATCAAGATGGCGTCTTACAGTAGCAAAGCTCGGCTTTGTCTCAAAAAGCACAACAGTCCCTATATAAGTGCACTAAATGGGATGTACACTAATGACAGCTAATTGTAATTAATGGCGTTTCAATGGTAAATGACAAGTAAATAGGAATATAAAAAAATATAAGAAATAGACTCGCAAACAACGCACATTAGAGCAGTCTCTGGGTTGCCAGATTTGTTCAAAAAACAAATATTTCGCTAAGTATAAACCCCTTAAGAAACGATTGGTCTTAAATCAAAAATAAAAAGCATAATTATATTTTTTACGTTATGTGGTTTATTATACATATGTTTTGTCAATTGTGCAAACTTTTTATACTCCATTCTTTTTTAGCATGCTTACTCACTTGCAATAACCACTGTAGTATGAGAGTCAGAGTCGTGGCTGATTCAAAGACTATCCTGGACACACGACACAAGGGACACCCTAAATTCACCTGCCACATTTTTATGAAGTGGAAGATGTATTTTGTATAATGTGCATTAAAAAAGTTTCCACCAACACCTTAAGATGGTCTGTTGTTATGTGTATGTTATTATAACAACTCTTTCATTGTTTACTAAGTCGTAATAAACCGACTAAATTTTTTTGTTAGTCAACATAGGCACTGGTATGGAAACGTTTTTCAAGACATTGAAAATGTATAATCGTCTGTAGGTTATCAAATGATAAGGTAGAAGACTTCATGTTGCTCACTTTCTGCACAACACAAACAGTGAAAAAAAACATTTTATTCTACAACATGCAATTGTAGGCATTTTGGAAAAAAATATGCAAAAAGCTTACATTTATGCCTTTTAACAAACACCAAATACTCTAGAGTAACTTAACTCAAGGACCCACTTTCCTAATGGGTTGGGATAGGCAGGTGTGTAACAAATGTGGACCGTATCTTGTAATAAAACCGAAACCAGGGAGAAAAAAGGAATAATCAAAGCAAGTCCTAAAGATCTGGCAACCCATGCTAGTCGGCGAGATGGGTGCTGTGTGTGATCTGAATCGCCCCGCCCCAACACGTCATAGGCTAATTTCAGCTAGTACGAAATGGCTACAAAGCTGCTATTACATTCATACACGGCTACAGTTGTAACACAGCAGGTTGTCTGAGTGTAACGCACAAACAATACACACACACATACACACATACAAACACGCAACTCAGTCTTTAGTTAAACTAACGGCTGCAGTGTCATGCGCTTCCTGTAAATATATTGACTCTCTACAGAACATTGATAACTTAAATCCATTTTCTATCCCGAAATGGACCCGACTGCAAGTAAGGCGTGTCCGACGGTCATTTTTGCATTCTTGACAGCAGATAACGGATCATTTTTTTTAAAACTGTTCAGTTTGCAAAAAGCGTTTTAGTCTGTTAAGGTTAGGGTTAACCCTATCGTCGGGACTCAACGCTGCTCATCTCCCCGTTTTTTGCTGCGTTAGCGCATGCGCATTAACAACCCGACTGTTCCCCCAAGTGTTTGAAACTACCCGGAGGATCTCCACGCTGGGATCAAGTAATGCGACACGGACATTTTCACTCCCGAACAGCTTGCTATTTAAATATTACACATCGACATTCTTGTTTATTGCGCTTATTGCTTTGTCGTATCATTTCGCGAGCTATATTTTTCCTCGAAGTTTCTGTTGGATGCTTGTAGGGCGGTTTTGCTGTGCGCTGTCCAGAGGATAATCTTCTCACAAGATATAAATGCGTTTGGTGGAGCCGTTTAATGGACTCGTTTCGAGAATCCGTAGTAAGCAGTCGGAATTAAAATGTTAAATACAGCCAACTGGGACCCACTGCAGGTTACTAACTATGTAGGGGAATATTTGGACTTGGTCGAATCGCTGCCGTTCGACCTACAAAGAAATGTGTCTCTTATGAGAGAGATCGACTCTAAATATCAAGGTATTGAGCTCTTTTTACTCAACAATCCGCTTTTAGTGCAGCGTACACGCTGTTAATGTTTTTTTTGTCTGTGATGTGAAAAATCACATTGTGCGTTGGTTTGAACTGCTGAGTGAACACAATAGCCTGCATACAGTTTCGCTGCTCTATTAGAAATGTCTACAACAAATCTCTATCGACTCGTGTTGAATTTCATGTGGATTCGGTGTTGTCGATTTCAAATATGACAGTTGCGACTGCTCTAGGTTTCCGTTTTTATATCAATGTATATCGCGTACGATTTGGGGGGAAATGGCGATTTACTACGTGTTCTGTATTCACTTTGTTTTCTCTCGGTCGTTTTGGGTTGGACACAATAGTCGGATTTGATGATAGGACATGGCATAACGTGAAGGTTTCGTGTTCATATTTATACTGTCAGTGATTCACATGGGTTTCATTTGTGCTATCATTGTGTTTAGACTTGGCGAGAAGAGCACTTGTCAACAGCCGGAGAAATGAATTGTAAAATGATCACACGGTACGTGTCACGCGCTGTTTTTTTTTGTTTGTTTTTGTTTTTTTCTTCCAAACTATCCGCGGTCTGTACCGGTTATAAATGTTTCCCCCTCTGTGTTTAGTCTTTTTGTTTACTATGTTTGTATCGACCTAATAGAAAATTGTAACCACACGTTTCTTGAGTCCTGCTAGACACGAAAACGGTTTGTTCAACTTTTAAGCCACAAAAGTTTTCAGTTTCGAATGAATTAACCAGTATTTCCAGCGATTCTTCGAGCGTTTTAAAGGACGTGCGTCAGCGCGTTTGACACTGTTGTGTAGCTTACAGGCACAAAACCTACTCTAAAGATTTTATTTGCCCAGACCATAAACTCCACCCACCTCCGTTTTTAATTGGCCGACAGCGCTCACTCCGCGCGCGTAGGAGAGCAGCAATTGGTTCGAGGGTAGTCGGTAACTTTGTTGCCCCGCCCATTCCGGATGCAGCAGGTCTACTTCGGGAGCATTGATTGGTTTTGCAACGGTCTAGAAGGCGGGTCTATGAGTCAGTTGCGCTCGTGCGGTTGGCTATGTGTTAATATGCGGGGAGGCGGTGTCTTTTTGTGTTTATGCCGAGTTTTTGTGACCAAGTTCTTTGCATAAAGTTCATGTCATGTCGGGTCAAGCCTTGAAAGGGGAATGGCCCCCTGAGCCCGGATAACTTGTTTGTGTTTGCAAGTTTATAAAAAAATTAAAAAAAAAAAAAAAGTCTTTAAATTGAACGAAAAATCGTTTAAAAAATGTTTTACTTATTGCACTCGCAATTTACTTTTTATAGTAAACCCACTGTTTATATGATTTATCGCTTATCTAATACAATTATACCCTTTATATACCTCGTATTATATAAATATAAGAACCAAATTTAACTGCATGAATGTGTCCTGTATGTTTGTTGCAGAGATCCTCAAAGAGCTAGACGAAGCATATCAAAAGCACAGACAGGAGGAGGACCCTGTCCAGCGGCGCCGCCTTCTGCACTGTATCCAGCGTGCACTGATCCGCAGCCAGGAATTGGGAGATGAGAAGATCCAGCTAGCAGGACAAATGATCGAGCTGGTGGAGAACCGCAGCCGGCAGGTGGATACTTTTGCTGACCTTCTAGAAGTCCAGCATGAACCCGCCGATGTGACCTCTGTGACTGCGGTAGTCCCTGCTAAGCGGCGTGAAGAGGAGAAACGCAGAGAAGAGCCTCCTGGTTCGGTCGAAAGATTGCCAAATGCCAGCAAGCGCTCAAGGCGGCAGAAAAACAATAGCAATGAGAACCGGGAGATGATTCATAATGAACATGATGAAGTGACCAGAGAGAAACGGGCCAAGACGTCAAAAAAGAAAAAGAGATCCAAAGCAAAGCAAGAGAGGGAAGCGTCACCGGCAGACCTGCCCATCGATCCTAATGAGCCCACATACTGTCTCTGTGAACAGGTGTCATATGGGGAGATGATCGGCTGTGACAATGACGAGTGTCCCATTGAGTGGTTTCATTTCTCCTGCGTTGGTCTTAATCATAAGCCAAAGGGAAAGTGGTATTGCCCAAAGTGCAGGGGTG
Organism: Liobagrus marginatus; assembly: GCA_028566295.1. NCBI lineage: Eukaryota > Metazoa > Chordata > Actinopteri > Siluriformes > Amblycipitidae > Liobagrus > Liobagrus marginatus. Next base: position 3,414,992 of record JAOUQX010000021.1, read on the forward strand.
ACACAGAAAAAACTATGGACAAAGCCTTGGAGAAATCCAAAAAGGAGAAGGCATATAACAGGTAGCCATATACCTGTTGAACTGTCAACATTTGTATTTATTTTATATATTGTTTAATGCTAGGCATAAGCTCTTTGTCAATTTGTCACCCCAGTCTACATTTTAGACTTTATTTACTACTGAAACAGCACTAAAACTTTCTGGGTTTAAGTTTCCAAATGTGACAGTGATGTTTTCAGAGAAGTATTTGACCTTTATTTCTTTTGTTATTTAAAGATATGGATGGCAGTATTGTACGACGGCACTCGCAGCATGCAACTATTATGTGTTAAATGTTTCTGTAGACGTATCCTAATTGTTAATAAATGATGTAGAAAAATCGTAGTTCCTGCTTTCGATTAAGGATAGCAATATTCAGTGGGGAGACTGTCTCTCTCGCTGTCACACACACAATCATCTCACACAGACAAAGCTTTTGAACGTCAAAGTGTATTCTTACAATATGGTACATGACAGCCAGGTTTACAACACATCATGGAATATAAAAATCACACTTTTGGGCATGTAACAACACACAATAAAAGGTCAGTTCCAAAACAGGCAAGGTCAAATGCAACATCAGGACAGTACCATGTCAGTCCATAGAATTTGACTCCACTTCTTAAAAAAAAAAGCGCCTCTTGAATAGAACATTGTTTACTCCAGGTTCCCATGGCAAAAGGCCAGTGTATTTGGTTACGTATGGGACGGCGAGGCCAGATGGTCAATAGAACAGCGCAAGTCCTCTAAAGGAGGAGAATATAGGCAGAGCAGGGTGAGGAAGCAGAGACTAAAGTGCTTTGGAGCTCTATATTGGCTGGACAGTGATAAAAAGGAAAAAAAAAAAGAGGACATGGGTGGAAACGAGATGCTTCACGATGCAACCACTCGGTTAAACTACAACCAGGTAGAGTTCACTGGTCAACTGTCCCGCCAGCTCTGCTCAACAATTGCCGATACACGCTTCTCGTATTCACGCTTGTTCTCCTGGTAGAGTTGAGCGGCTTGGCTGTTTGCTGGACTGTTAGGATTGGGTTCATCAAGCAAAGACTGAAAGACATCCACATCATTTTGAATGTCTAGTAGTTGAACTTATGGTTACAACATGCACTAAATACACACACACAAAACATTTGTACCTGAATTGAGGTGAGAATTGATGAAACATCATAAGTCGGACTCCAGCGATTTTGCAGAATATCAAGACATATGCTTCCATCTGCATAGACTGAAATATTATATGCAGAGTATAATTAGCATCATTTTTACTCTTTAACTAATTTAATGCTAGTATGAGTACAGTTCTTATAATGAGCAGTAAATTTGCTCAAAATCATGCTTGAAAAATTTTTTTGGGGGAAAACGACTTTTACCATTAGGATGAAACATCTTGGACGTGAATCGAACTGTGGGCGGTTTATTCGGGTATTCCTCAGTGAACTCCACAGTCAACTTGAATGTACCTGGAAAAACAATGGTGTGCAACGTTATGAAGGCTGTGTTTAAGGTATGCACTTAGATGTCATTTCACATTGAATAATGTGATCTTTTATTCTACGACAATTAACAACAATTAAAATGCACGCGTACCATCTTCGAAGGGTGTGCCCTCTGGTCTGCAAAAATATAAAAAGCAATAAACAATTTAGTATCACAGATTAGAGGCAAGCCACACATGGAATACGTGCTGCTTGCAAAATGACAGATGCATCTGACAAACACACAGGGCCTGAAAAAAAAATTGCGTCCTTATATTAAACATGACGTGTTAAAGAAAATAGAAAGGCGAAAAACACAGCCTGATTTTCGGCACGAGCTTTTCTAAGCTGCCTGGCTGCTGAGTGCTTATTTGCTTACCCAAATATAACCGCGTTCCACACCATGATATTATTCTCTGACGGGGCGCCGCTGACACCGGCAGGGGGATCCTCCTGAAGTCTGATTAACAACAAAAACTGCAATTAGTGATGATATTGGTTTAAATAAACGTGCTTTACAACATGATGAAATACCGAAGCGCCACGGATTTATGCTACACCTTAAATAGCTGGAATGACGTGTGACGCTAGACGTCAAACTTGCGTCGGATATAAAACAATGTCATTCTGCCGCTTTGTGTCCGAAATAAGATGGTATAATTCGTCGTCTCGTGTAATAATATTCTACATTACAATGACGTAAACAAATGTTTAAAAAAATCATTTATAATCGAATCCAAAAGATAGCTAGCCGACAAACGACTGCCGTAAACACCGCCAGCTTCCTTGATTATTCTTGGCTCATTCACCTTTTAAAATCCCTCATGAGCCGTCTTCGGGCCGGAGTGGACATCGTTAAAGGTTGACGACGGCTCGACGCGAATTGTTATGACAAAAAATTCCTCAATATTACAGCTTAGAGTTATCTTACTATCAAATAAACTCTCCGCCGAATCCTACACGTCGGCCTCTGAAAGGCAGCTAATGTTTAGAAATCTGCTCTGAGGATTTCAACGCGGAATTACAGACCGTACCATGACGTATCGGGGTGACGGTTTTAATCGCTATCTAAAATTCCGACAATATCATATTTTTTCAAATCCCATTCGGATGTTGCCTGTCAGAAAGTTGCCGAAGGCTTATGTGAAAGAAAAATATTAGTGAAACATGTTTACAGAATAAGGTCATGCAGTCATGGAAGACTACCCTATACACGGATAATGGTCGATCCGGACATGTGGGCGGAGTTTTAATGACGCAGTAAAGGTCGACGTATGTGTCCGGATATATGAGCTCGAACTCAAAAATAGCATTCTAATCAAATTTCATCTTTTGTTTACTTGCAATCTGAGAAGCCAGATCCTTCAGCGAGCCCCATTGCTTTACACATTAAAACAATAACGTATGGGAAGTTAAACGACTTGCACGTTTCAGTTCACCAAAAACGACCGGCCTTCTTGTAGCTGTTGCACAACACAGCGTTCATCATTCACAATCATTATGGACTGAAAATGTTCCTCATTAACCGACTTTATGTACTTGATGTTTGTAATTGGATTGGTCCAGTGTCAGTCATTCTTTAGATACACCCCTACTCTCATTTACATCCTAAAAATCACTGAGAATTTGAATATGAAGTTTTTCCAAGCAGTTGAATGTTTAAGTGCATTTAAAAGTAATGTTACGACAGTACTTGCTAATGTTAACTCTTAAAGAGCCACCTTTGGGTCTAGGGAAAAGGTTTATAAAGTATATAATAATTCTATTTCAGTTTAATTTTATACAAGTCTGTTTTAAACAAATCTTACCAGCCCATTACAATTCACTGAAAAGTGAAAATAGAAAAAAAAAAAAAAGACATCAAGATGAACACATTTCAAATATTTTTATCATCACAACCAAAAAGATTCAAGGAATGTAAAAAGGTCATTTTCTTTAATAAAAAAAGAAATATATATATATATACGTTTGTACATATATATACATATATATACGTTACATAACTTATTCAACCAAACCTATCAGGAAAACAGGAAATAAATGGTTCCATACATTTTATAATGTTAGGGCCAAACTACTTAAGGGGGAAAATATTGGCACAAATCCTACAAACAAACAGCCTGGTCATCAAATCCTACAAAAGCCTACTTGTATCATTCGTTAATTTCTTGAAAAAGTTGGGAAAACATAACGAAAAGCTAAATGCACCACAGTTAAAGAATAAACCATCTCCCATCACTTAACCATTATCAGTTAGTATGGTATCAAACACACCATGAGACAGAGGTCACAAAAAATCAGATACAAAATTACATATACCCCTTTGGTAAAGGCTTTTTTCCCTCCACAATGAAAAACGTCTTTACTGTGGCCTTGTTAAGGTGCAAGAGCAAAGTCAGGGTAAAAGGTCAGGTTTAAGGCAGTTAAGTGCCACTTTCTATCCACGTTTATACACGCAGAAGGATTCGACGCCGTTTACGATCCATGAAACAGTTGCATGGCATTTAAAACCTCTTGGTTGTAGTGCTGCTCATGCTTCACAGTTGTAATGTGCTCGTGGCTGGCTCCGGTGTCCTCCAGGTTTTCAGCTGTGTCTCCAAAGCCGTGGTAGTGGCCGTAGTGCAGATAATCGCTTAAGTCTGATGAGACCGTGGTCCACAAGGGCCTGAGAGACATGTAGCTGCTGGGGCTACCACTGAGGTGCAGCGAGCCGCACATGTCGTTGCCTAACCCGTCAGATTGGTGCAGGTGGCTATGGCCGTTTGTGTCAAAACTCTTCTGTTGTGCATGGCCATTGCTTAAGCCTGTTGCTATGTCTATGGTGCCATCTATGATTTAAAACAAAACAGGTGTCAGAGAGAGCCAGTCAGGGATATGAGTCAGGATGAAGCAGCACAGCAGAAGGAGGTAATCTGAAATACCATCTTAAATGATAAACAATTAATGTGAAAAAAGGAAAGTTTGCGCATGCTTGATGAAGAAGTGTAAACATCAGGACCGGTCTTGATCGAATGGTATTATATTATAAATAGATAACATTGGAGTTAAATGTTACTACAATTAAGTAGCTACTAGCTTAGCAAGATAGATGGTCAGTTAGCTAAAGTTCGAGGCAAAACACACCAATGTATTTAATAGGAACGAAATATGAATGATTTCTATTAAAACTAGGGTTTCATATAAAAAAGAAATGATCAAATTATCAAGAGGTTATGTATGTATACATGTTGGGAATATCTATATCAGCCTCCATGGAATTTTTATGTAACAGATTATAAATAGGCATAATAATTTGTACAGCGCCAAGAAGCAGGCTCCTCTATGTGTGAGGTGGGAGAACGACTGTCCACTGAAAAACTCACTGTTAATAGGCAACGGTGGAAAAGGTCCAGGCGCACCTGATTGGTTGTCTGGGGCACATTCTACATGCATACTTTCAATATCATCCCCCATTGCTCGTACAGGCTTTATAGGGAAATCCATGGCTGACGAAGGAACAAACAATCAGAAATTTTGTAAAAACATGCACAACTCAATGTTCCAACACCCTTCAGAAGACAATTACACTCATTCAAAAATAAATAAATAAATAAACTTACACGCAACTCTTGCTCTCTTCACATTAATTGGCTCTAAACAATCATGGAGCCTCTTCCTATTGGTTATCCCATTAAGAAGGCTCCGCCCTTGGATGTGGGTAAGATCAGTTCTGTTATGGCCAAATCCATTTAAGAGCTTGACCTGATTTTCTGCGTTAGATAGGAGCTGAGCACAGTCATGGAAGCCTTGTGCACGGGCCAGGTCGGCCGCAGTCAATCCATTTGCGTTCCTCAATCTGCACAGCATATAGAGGGAAAAAAAAAGATCACTACAACAGTCCAAAGTGATCAACAACAATGTCTAATCAACAGGAAAAATGATTCATCAATAATGAACATAAGCAAATAAATATCTATGCTGTCCCTATTGCTATAAAGTTATTTATAAATTGAAGACTTTTCCCTGAATACACACTGCAAAAGAAAAGTATTCAGGTCTGATCACCTGCATTTTTCCCCATTCGACTTTTTATCAGACACTAATTCATTTATAATACACTTCGGTGTTATCGAAACAAACTATAGACTTAGGCCTTAAACTTGGTTCAACCTATTTTATTATTGCTACTAGTCTAAAGGCAACAATATGTACGTAATAGATGTCCAGGCGCAAGTCTATCTGCAGTGTGTAATCTACAGAAAAAATGCTGAACTTATTTGTTTGTGGATAAACCAACCCATTTAAATTGGTAATTTTTTTTTTTATTAATGTCAAAAGTCATAATGTTGTAGATATAGAGAACACAATCACTCATAATTAGTTATTAATTAACATGTACTGGACGAGTGATTAAAAAAGACTAAGAAACAAAAAAAAATTTCATCTATTTCTACTGTACAAATAAAAAAGGTTTTTCTGACAAGAAAATTGAATAGTGAGATTATTATAAAGTTAAGTTATAACAATGAGATAAGTCCAACTATAACTACAGAGTACCGTAGTTAAAAAAAGAATCTCAAGTTTAATGTTAATGCAAATATTACTGGAATGAGACAGACTGGCATTCAAGTAGATTTTACTCAAAAGTTTCTGATGAACTAATATCCCTTCTTTTATTTTAGAACAACAATGTAAGTGCTTTAGCAGTCTACATTATTATTTTTATGAAATTGTGTAATAATTAATTATGAATCTACACAAGACCAGTTGAAATGCTTGTTGGTTTATCCATGAAGTTATTGTTTCTACTAGACTCTCCCTCAACCTTTTAGTCATTTATGTACATAAATAATGCATTTTGGACAAGTCCTGAGCACAAAAAAAAAGAAGACAAAGTTAAACAAATTTGACAGCTATAAAAAATAAACACGACTGCTTTCCTTTACAAAAACTCTACCTACAATCCACAAGCTTTAATACAAAACGCTTCCAAGTGCATCGGTTTTGTGCGAATCAGCCGAGCTACAGGACCAAATATTTAAAGTATTTCTAAACAATGCCAGACAACGTTTTAAGATGGTTAAAGGATCAACGAATGGAATAGACAAATTGCTACTGCAGGCTTACAGCATGGAGATGACATTTTAATTATAGTATCCGAATAAAAACACAACCATGTTACAAACGCTGTGTAGGTGTTAATACAGAATATAAATAGCACCAACATGCATCTGTATTTGATATGTATCCTTTACACCTATAGAGAACGTAATAATACATTATTTTATAATAAATAATTTCATAATTATATTATATAATACTTTATTATAATACAGTACCAGGTATCTTTAAAATGGCACTTTGGAGGAATCTGTAAGCATCCTTAACACTATTCTATGCAGTCAAGCAAATGACACAAGGATAAATACTTGCTATCCTTAGAGAGGAGACATTAAGACATTTTCAAAGCACTTCACTGTATGTTGTACCACGTATAATGTACATGTGACCAATAAACCTTGAACTTTGATTACTATATTAAACATAATACTTAACTACGTAACGTTTAATACTGACACTAATTCGTTAATAGTTTTTTCGGGTCAGTCAAGTGGGATTTCCAAGCTAATATCTAAATGTATGCACCTCTCCATATTGTTACATTAAATGTAAAGTAAAAATAATAATAATAATAATTCCATGGTTTAGTTATTTGCAGCGGCTGTGTTAGTTTAGTGTTTTATAAAATTCTGGTCATGCTGGTTAGATAAGATAGTCATTTATTTCATACTGAATATGTTGGCTAGTTTTCTCTATTAGGCCCATGATAAAGAAGTATTAATGTAACATAAAAACAGGCATCAGAAACCTCTGTGTGACTACAGTGAGTCATTGTCTGGCATTGAAAAGATCTTTTTTTTTTTTTTACAAAGACAAATTTGTAATGAATTTGCTCATGGATGCATTTGTTTTGATCATTCCTAAAATGCTTTCTTTGTGAGCCTACCCATATAACTAGTACTACATTCATGCCAATAACTACATAACCACATGTAAGGTGTCTGAAGATCATTTTAAACTAACATGAAGCTTTCCTGCATATATAAATAAATTAAAATAACAGGTTAAAAAAAATATATGAACAAAGCATGTTTCTGTCTAAGCAAAGCATGCATGTCTAAACAATACTATCGTTACTGATTTCCTACAATCAAAACCAATCACCGCAAGAAATACCTCGACAGTTTGCCAGTGTGTAGATACTGAAGAAAGCGATAGTGAGAACACTCATTGCCACAACTGTAAGGGTGTTCGCTGATGCACGTGTGGCAGATTCAGCAGTTTTTGGAACGCTTCTCCCTTTTTCTGTGCTTTACTTGAGAAAATCAAGTCATGTTCAATTTCAACGGCTGCAAAACATCGAGATGTGTCGGGGTTTTCCTTTTCTATAATGCTTCACAATGTAGCTTCAATTAGTGTTTTTTTTAACTTTTGCACATGCTACTTTCAGAAAATTAAGCAAAAAATAATTTCATGTGTCAAACTCTAAAGTGTTCAACATTGAAATATACATTAATTTCTACGATGCACAAAAAAAAAAGAACACTTGGCATTTGCCTACACAGTATGTAAGCTTTCTGAACCAGGTTAATCTTCCTAATTAGATAACATTTTGTGCAGGCCAGCCTGCATGTAATAATAATATTTATGAAAGCTTGAGGGTTGAAAGCTCATTATAAAGAGTTTTATAAATGATTAACGCCGCAGGCTTTATATAGTGGTGACTACTTAAAACTGTATTAAGCAAAATGAAGTACTGCTGCTAAGTTTTTTTGCGAATTCTGCTCTGGTTTGGTACTCATCTTAAGAACATTTTGTTTCTCTATTTCCATCATTTACCCATCATCATTTATATTCTGTCAGAGATTCAATAATAAATGATGGGACATAACTGACTGGAGCTTTCATTATAGGTTGATCTTTAATTAAATATTCATCATAGGTTGATATCAATTAAATATTGATTGAGCTACAAGATTCAAGTCAATCATCTGTGAAATGAAATCCTTGTTAATAAACAATATTTAACATCATACCAAAACGTTTTTTAATCTAGAAGACTTAAAAAATATGCTGCAACTCGATATTGTATGCAAATTATGACTGCCAGAGGAAAATATGAATCAAAAAAGCAATTCAAATGAATTGAAGTTCCCCAAATATTATTATGTACGTGACTCTGGATACTTATGGACATAAAAGCTCTTATGATGTAAATAGTATATTATTTTCTTTCTTTTTAGCTACACATTTATTCTCTGTATCACAAAAGTGATACATCATCAAAAAATTTCAATTTTTCCCCCCAATATATCACAAATTGTCTGGTTCAATCTCACAATAAGATTTACCAGGTACAGGGTAATAAAACATATTTTCAGTAGCCATGTGCTTTATATTTAAAAAGGTTGGAGATTACATATATTTTACAAAATACAACTTGCAGCAGCAGTTCATTTTACCACTACATTCATTCATTTCAAGTTTTCAATTAAAGGTAGCAAACATTCCAACTTTACATTGTGCCAAAGATCTACAATGATTTTGGTGTATGAAAAATGAAACGCAACACAAAGTATTACTCAAGTTATTTTATATATTACTTATGTTACAAATAAAGAAAAGAAAGTGTAAACCATATTGAAATATTAATGTTAGTTTATCCAAATTTGATAAATCACTTGACAGGACATTGATAAAAGTCAAGCAGATTGAAAGAATAATTTATATATAATTTATATATAATTTAATCTGTTTTGACTTCACTTTTCAGAGACAATTTAATGAAAGCAAATGATTATTTGGGGTTGTCCAGCTATACATCTGTCTATTGGACAACTTCAGATTGTTATTGTTACTAAATATTTATTGTAAAAAATAACCAATCAAATTGTGGAAAAAAGCCAAACATTTAACATAATGTTTTTTTAGATAACATATACAAATAATTAAAAGAAGTAAAAAATAACTATATATATGTGTATATATACATATATATTTTGTCATTCACCATATACTGTATATATAGTATATATATGTGGTATATGGTGAATGACAATCCATGACTACAGAAATGCCTCCTTTGTGTAAATGAAATGAAATCTATTTTGATAAGCACAATGGGATGGATGGAAATGTCTGCTCTTGAGGCACAAATGTATTCAATTTTTTTTCTCTGTCACCACATTTTACAGGAATTCAAGGTGGAATAGTCTAGTAAAATGATTTAAATAAGTTTATAATAATTCCTGGCATCCCATAGTTAAAAATGTCCACAATGAGCTTTCCTCATCAGCTTTTCTCTTCAAGTACAGATTTTAACAGCAAACAGATGACACACACTTATCTACTGCCTTAACACTTCATACAATTGTATTACACTTCTTGAACAAATGCACAATCCTTTTCATGCCTAATGAAGGTATTTCAGATATTTTATAGGATCCATGTACTGAAAGTAATATGATTTGCATGCCTACAATTTTGATTAGTATTTACTTTATCAATTAACAAACTGTGAATTACAAACAAGGACTACAAGACAATGTAATATTGTTGTTTGAGGTTAAAGCATTAAATCACGCATCGAGTGTGACGTGGAACATAAGCCAAAGCTAGTTTATACTACAGCGCACTTGATTACATACGTTATTTTAACACAAGCCAAGTCAAACTTAGAGTATGTCAGCCTTAACGATTTACTGATTTACAATGTACTCGGCTGTGCTTGCATTACAATATACTCTCAAGCATTATGCACTCTACTTTTTATTTTTATTTTGGCCAAGTAAAAGCAAAAAAAGTTAAGTTAATTAACTTTTTTTTTTTTTTTTTTTTTTTAAGCTAATTGCCCTAATTTAAGAGTAATATTTGTGGCTTGTAAATTTTGTATAGGGCATATATTAGAAATTGTGCATTTGTTTTTGGCCTAAAAGAAATACTGCTGTTCATCATAGAAACAAACTAAATGACTTAAGGTCAAAGCAAGAAATTAAAACAGTGTTTAAAAAAGGGAAATCCATCCAAAAATACTCATCCTGCTTCATACCAATGGTCACTTAAATGGTACACAGAAAGAAAATTAATTAACTCTGCTGATTAATCTTACATATGACAGTAAAAGCCAGAATTGATCATAAATCAATACATTTGTATCTCTATATGCACTGGGCCAATATGGCTAGTAAAATGCCTTGTCTTTGGAAACTAACTGCACATAACTTAGATAGAGCTAAATGTAATTTAAAAAGGTCTTGACAAAGACCTTGTGCATCCAAAAATATCTACATTCGGTGAAAGTGTCTGGATAAATTAATGTGCCAGTGGCTCGAGGTATTCTGCACCATGTGGCTTCTTTCCATGGAGTAATCCATGGAGATATCTATAGTATGATAGATAGTAGAGATTTTTTGGTGGATATCCCCTGAAGACATGTAGCAATGGTTAACGAACAGAAATAACAACATTAAAAGAACACTAAAACAACTTACTCTGGGTTTGCCCCTGAGAATAAAGCGGCATTGCTACAATCCATGCTACCTGCTCGTGCAGCTTTATGGATCGGGGCTTCACCCATATAATCCTAAAACAACACAGATAAAGTGTGTAATGTTAATTAGATTGGGCAAAAAAAAAAAAACGCTGCAACGCATTGATATTTTCCCAATCACAAATTTTTTTTACAGCTTTACCTCTAAAGAATGTTATAACTAGTACTGTTTAGTACTGTGAATTATACAGTGTATCATAAAATAACAATAAACATAATTGGCAGATAAACATTTTTAAATAACTCAACAATTAAATCAACAATTTAAATACAGACCAGGCTATGATATGGCTACTTTCATCTAGTGCAGTTGGCTGCAGTGGAAAACATCCAAACATATCCTTAATCCCATAATACTAGGCGCGGACTACTTAGTCCATAATTAAAATCAGTTTTATTAAATCATAATTTAATCGGTTTTATATGTTGTAAAGGCATAATTTCACAAAACATTTTTGGGCCACTTGGGTGCCATGTAACATGGCGCCATGCCAACATGGTGAAACTAGGGCAATTTTTTTTGTTTTCATGTGACTGGCCAGAGACACAAATGCAGTGAACTCCCTCTAGGGGTGGATAAAACACACTAAACTGGATGTTGATTAAAAACAGCAATGTAGGTCAAATCCCACTGCAGACTCTCCGATGCCACAGGGGTATTCATGCTCTCCTCCAGCCTGTCCCTGAGTGTCCTTATCAATTTCCTGAAAATATAGTCTTCTAATTGCCATTTGAAGCTCTAGAAGAGCATTTCAGTATTATCTATCATATATGCCTACCTCTAGGAGCCTCTTCTTGACGATTACATTTAACTTTCAACAACCCAAAAAGCACGACAAGGGGTCTGTTATGGAACTGCGCAGTCAGCAAATAAATCAATAAAATAAATCATTAAAAATTAAAAAATAAAGCTGTACTCAAGATGTCATGGGAGGAGCTGGATTAAACTTTTCAAGGGAAAATGTCCTACAAGAGGCATGGCAGGCATCTCTGAGGAATTGAAAGGATTAGTGACTGCTGCATTTATATATTAAGAAGATACATTCCTTTTTCTAAATTTTTATTTAGTAATTTGTTTGTTGTCTATGGTTGACTCCAGGCAAAGTTTAAACAGGTGTTCAGATCATTCAAGCCAGGACGATCCTGAACAAGAGGATTTATACGGAATACATTAAAAGGAGAGTAAATAAGAGAGTGGGAATCCCCCCCCCCCATTTTTTGATCATAAAATACACGGCTCGTTTATCATTTAAGATCTGATTGGTGCAAAATAAATTGTAAATGAAAGCCACATACATTACTGTAAATATAAACTTACTAATAATTAAAGTCACAACTATCTGGTATGTTGCATGATATGGCAAAAGTACAGCTTCTATAATCTCACTTCGTAACCACACAGTTGTGGTTCTCTACAGTTTATGTCTACGACTAAAAATTTTGTCTTAACGTAAAGCACATTAACCAGGTATATATCTCTGTGACATGCCAGGATTCCGTCTTTCTTCAGTGATGCAAGTTTCAGATTTCACTGGTGAGACCCTTACTAAAGAGTAAAGCAGGCAAAATTTTGTTCCTTTCCATATTAGCCTTTTTTCTCTGTGCCGAAAAACTTCTTGATGGCTTGAATAGCCCAACAAAAAATAATCGACCACACAACCGCATACCAGTTCTCAACTTCTAGGTTTAAATGCAGTCATGTGATAAGCGACAGCTTTCAGGGTTCAGTTTATTCAATTCCAATAATAAAAAAAAGAAAAAACAATCACACAAGAAGGAAAAAATGTATACAAGACTATATTGGTCAAATCTGGTCAACAATAATTCACCATTTATATGATAATGCACCTGTCTGTTTATATCAGCACCAGCCTGCAGGAGCCAAACAAGGCATTCTGGGTGTCCTCCGAATGCAGCGATATGTGCTGGAGTCTGTGAAAACCGTGTTGTCATTGCGTTCACCTCACAGCCCACCTGCACCAATCGCAACAGACACTCTAGCTGTACCGGGGGATAAGAAACAAAGAATTACTAACAGTTTTGAGAGAGGCAGCATCATCTTTTTAAATGTAGTTTTAGGTCAAGACGTTGTCTATAAACACAGGGGAAAAGAACAAGCCAGCCTGTCGAAATAGGGTGATGGTGGCTCAGTGGTTAAGGCTCTGAGTCAGTGATCAGAGGATCGGGGGTTTGAGCCCCGCTCCAGACATGCTGCCATCATTGGGTCCTTGAGCAAGACCCTTAACCTCACTTGCTCCAGGGGCGCCGTTCGTCCTGGCTGACCCTGCGCTCTGACCCCAGCGTTCAAAAAAAAAATTGTATGCTGGGATATGCGGAATAAAAGAATTTCACTGTATGTTGTACTGTATGGTGTGCATGTGACCAATAAACTCAACTTTAACTTTAACTTTTAAATAGTGTCTGATATCGAATAAAGCGCAAAGGGATGGACATATCGGTTAAAGGTCGTGGGACTATTTGTTGTTTATGAAAACCTATAGTCAATTCTCTGTGTGTGCATTACTGGGAAAATTACATTAGTTGGACCATGATACAATGAGATGTCCAGATTGCATTCTATAAAAAGCATGCTATGGTTATCTGAAGGATATTCATCTTATCCTAATTATGTTATTTAATTAGGAATTCTGTGAAAAACCACATGGCAATATGGTAATTTTATTTGTAGGAAATGGGGCACTAATATGTATCTGGCACAATGTTGTTATACAACAGATTTGGTATGAATGCACGGCAAGATAATAAATATGTAATAAAAAAGGCCTTAGGTTTCAGCTTTGTTTCTCGGTCCACCTTGTTTTCAGGAGCTGTTTAGTCATCGCATGTCATGGTGACTCACTGCTCTTATTCTGACTCCCAGGTTATGGCACTCAGACACAAACTTTAGACATATTTTTCTTTAGGAAAAGTCCACTGTTCTGCATTGATATGATGCTCCAAAACAACAGCCATGTTTATGTCACATTCATAATTACAAAATACAAATTATGACACAATTTGTAATAATTAACAATTATTATACTTTCAGTAAAATAGTTATGTCCACAAATATCTTGGGCTTTTCTTTCGAGCTGAATCTTGAATTAAGTCACATTTACGCCACTGTTTACACTAGCCCATATTCAGGAAGTTTCTGTGGAAACTTCCATTAGGAATGAGGCTATAAATAGCTACCAACCGTTTTTTTTGTCATGTGGAGCGCCTTATCAGGTATTGCTAAAAACACCAAAAAAACGTATTTATGTACTTTTAATAAGAATATTAACAAATATCTTAAATGAATAAAAAAAAGTCTAAACACCCATCTTTAGAGAAGTAAGCTAATTTGGTGTGTTCCGTATGTGGTGGTTTTGGCGGGTCGCGTTTTATTGGCTCTCGATTAACCAATGAATGACGTACTTTTTTCCGCGCGCACCCGTGCACCCCGGTTGACAGATAGTTCCAGATTACCTCAGGCTTTAATACGAGTGGGGTTTAACAATATCCATCGCCAAATACAAACTTACTATTGCAACCTGGCAACAAGCGCGCAAGCGCCCAATACTAATCTGACCTAAATGTCACTACCTTTAATTCTATAATACTTTAAACATTTCGTTATAGGCATTTATTTGCCACCCAATTCGTCGGACAGTTTTACGAGGTAGCTACCTTTCCGAAGTGTGCCGCCCAGTGAATGGGAGTCCATCCATAGAAGGAGTCCTCCGTCTGGAGCTGTGCTCGATCACCGGGGTGCTGCAGCAGGGAGCAGAGCGCGCGCACGTCTCCGTCCCTGCACGCGCGGTGCAGCGGGAAACGCGTGCTCAGTACCTCGTCGTTAGAAAAGCCCAACTCGATGCCCACCGACATGATTCCTAAACTAATAGAGCTATTATAATGTGGAAAATTTATATACAGTCAAATCACGATATATAATCACGAAGCGCCTGCTCAGACAACAAAAGACAACCGCGCACTCTAAAACTTAAGAGGGCTATGCGGAAGTCCAGGACCGGATTTTCAACTATGTTTATTGTGGTATGGGCGAAAAACAGACACGGATTATGATCTTTGGAATCGGATTCAGATGCTGATTTTAGGACGAGGACATAGTTGATGTATATAATTCTTAACTTTTTCAATTAAATGAGCTAAATCATATTTATTAGTAATAACTCTTAACAAAAAATACATTTTAAAACACCCTGAAATCAAAATAGTTTTTTTTAGAGTTGACCCTTTTATGTTTTTGACAGCACTTAGACACTACATGGGGGAAAATCCAAAACATTCTGAAATAATCCTACTAATTCATCTGGCACCAACATCCATGCCACAGTTTGTTTCCTTTTTTGATGTCTGGTGTGGGCATTAATTAAAATCTGTACATGAAATGTATGCACTATTGTGCTGCTGTCACAAAACTGAATAACTGCATTCATTAACAGTTCTTTGGGTGTTCTTACTAAAATGAAAGGTGAGTGTTATAAAGTGTAAAACACAGTGTAATAATATGCTGATGTTCAGCTTTTTATTGGATAATGGGTCCTTGTATCCAAAGTTTCTTCTGCTTGGATAAACAAAACTAACCAAACTAATATCATTATTATTACTTTGATAAAGACAAAATAATAGGCTAATAGCGCTGAAGCTTGCAAAATAAGATCTTTGTTTAGCCACAGATCCTTCACTGGGGTTAACTTGCAGACTTCCTAATGAATGCTAAGAAATATACATTATAAGCCTTATATGTAGGAAAAATCTGAATAAAATGGTAGTACCTAAGATATTGCTGAAGCATTAAAGTAATAGGCCTTTGAAAAGGCTGTTACAGGTATATGATCATCTTTGAGGTGTTAACAGTAACTCTTTCAGAGTATTATTATTATATTATTATATAACAGTATGCCCAACCTGTTTTGTTTGTTATGCATTTATAGATAATAAATAAAGATTAAAAACTGAGAAAATGTGTAATAAGATAACGAGGACGGGCAGATGCACTGGCAGACATGTGGATCAGGTTTACGTCAGGTTTGGATCATGATGGCAAAAAAAGAAAGAAGTTTTTTAAAAATAGAGCTTAAAGGTGATTATTAAGCAGTACCCAGAATAACCATTAGAGGGAGACATCGTTTAGGCACGCTGTCTACCTCAGAGTTACAAAATTATCTCCAGTTATAGCAGCGCACTGTTAGACAAAAAAAACACGGTTTCTCAAGATGCAAGCTTCAGACTGTACTAAAGTACCGGCATTAAGTTCAAAAGAGGTAACATTATACATTACTGTTGTTTTTTTTCCAATACTAATTCTAATTATCAACCATCCTAAGTAATATGAAAATATTTGGGTAACTATCGCTAGCTAGCATCACTTAACTCTACAACTTTTGAAATTAATTAAAGTTCGAATGATTACCAATTCCCCCAAATATACTTAATGAGAAAACAACGTATAAATATGTACTGAAGTTTGATTACATTTGATAGCTCAGACTTAAACGTAGTTAGCTAACAGTTATTACCGATAGGACGTTCTGATTAGCCTAGACAGAACATAAAAGTAAATTTTTTGCCTGTGCAAAATGTGCTATTAATATTTAGAACGATATTATATAAATATAGGCAATATTTATACAAATATAACGTTTTAACTTACATCAAGTCGTATATTAGGTCCGTATTGATCACTTCTGGCCTGTTTTGACATCAATACATACAGTTTCCACAAGATGGCACTGTTGTTTTACATTCATTCAAACCGGTTATGGCCTTGAAAGTGCAAACACAAATGTTGTAATTGAATTATTTACGTGTGTTTTTGCGCGTTGATGGCATATAATACATTTATTTAAAGATTATCTTTCCTCTCTTAACGTAATGTAATTAATGGCAGAGTCTGGTACACAGAAAGAAGTTACCAAGTTAAAAACATCATCAGTAACTGCTTCAGTCTGGTTAGTCCTTTAGAAACACTGGGTGTGAGCTAGGAATACACCTTGGATAGGATTTAAGCTCAACGTTCACACACACACCTTCACACTCTTACCCACACCTAAAAGCAATTTAAGCGTAACAAACCCGCTTGCATGCTTTCAGGCAGTGGGAGTGTCTAGAATTAATGGTGTTTTTGTGACCAATCATTGTAGGATCCACGAGGGGATTGTTTTGTCCGAGTCCAGAAGAGAGACTTGGAAAGGCTGTGCACTGAGGTCATGCAGCTACGAGAATTTCTGCCTAAAGTCATCAACGGTGACTTTCTGGATGCCATGCACAAAGCCCGCTCTCTGGACACACGTAAGATGAATTGATATCAAGGATAATTATAATCATATATAGTACTGCCCATCTTTCTATCCATTTTCTGTACCTTCAATCCTAAACAAGGAAACACGGAGCTTATTTTAGGGAACATGGGGCAAAGACATCCCCCCCCCCCCCCACAGCCCTATTCACAAAGTTGACAAATCAGAGATGAGGAAATACCTAAAGCATGGGACAGACTACATACTACTGTTTTATTTTGTTTAGTATTCTAATGTGAACTAGTGAAAGCGATCTACTTAAAATGATTCTTATTATTTCTTTTTTAGTCTATTATCGCTGTCTGAATGACTTGGTATTGCAATGCTTACCAAAATAATCAGTAGTAATCATTTGACATGTTGAAAAACATTTTTACTTCGTAGAAATGCCTGAATGAGGGTGCGAATAGATTTGATTGCCACACTACTAAAAACAGGAAATGGGTGTTTTAAGCATATTATTAGCAAGTAATATTGTTAGGTCACGTCTTCAGGATTACTTAAAACGTTCTTTCAGATTGGTTCCCTTAAAGCAATTTATCTTTGAGTTGAGTGCTCAATTTTATTCTGCAATGAAAAGTGTTTTCTTGTGGCATGAATGAGCTTTTCCTGATTGGTGTAACATGTAAGCATGTGTTTTCACGGGTTGATGTTTATGTTATGTTACACATGCTTCATTGTTCGCATGCACGCACATACACACTCACGCTGACACCACGCCTTGTTTTGGAAACACGTTTAAGCGCATGGTCTGTCTAATTAGTCTGCCTCAGTTAATTATGTGCAGCTGATGTGTGTTAAGAAGCAGTATAAAGGGAACGCACTGAGACTCACTCAGTGTAGTTCATTGTTGGAGTAAAGTAACGTTGATGTCTCGGTTTATGTCACGTCACAATAAAAAAGCTTTATTCAACGCAGCCTGCGCCTGGGTCAATCCCTATCGAACCGGGAATCATAGCGAGCCGTATGCCGCACGTTACAATTGGCAGCATCCCCCGAAAAGTTCACGTCAACATCATTAACCGTGTTAAATATTTATGAGAGATTTGTCACACAGCACTCTTTCCCATTATCATCAAGGCTACAGTGCTATAATGCTTATAAGGCGGACATCCGTTCACATGCTGCTTATTTTACAGTCCGAGAGCAAAGCCAGCAGCAGCAGCAGCAGCTAAAGCAGGAGTGTTTGCACCTCAACTCCCGCCTTGATGCAGCGCAGTCCGAGTGCCAGAGAGAGAAAGAGGTGAGGGGAAATATAGAGAAGGAAAACAGGATCCGATTGTGTGAAGAAAGGTTGGAACAGATAAGATACTACAAAAAAAACAACAACAACCTGTATCCGTGGAGTATTTCCGAATGTTTTGAACCTGTAATAATCATACAGTTGCAAAGATATCTCAGTAAAAATATACTTGGAATATGTTAATTTTACAGTGCCTTGCGAAAGTATTCGGCCCCCTTGAACTTTGCGACCTTTTGCCACATTTCAGGCTTCAAACATAAAGA
>JAOUQX010000021.1:3435590-3447758 GCA_028566295.1 Liobagrus marginatus
CCTTATACCATTGAGCCGCCATCACCACCCTATATGTTATCTTTAATCTTATCTTTAATGTTTAAACTTTTCTTTAATGTTATCTTTATGTGCAATTCCTGAAGTAGATTTTCTGCTTTAATGATTGATATATTTGCAGATTTGGCAGCGGTGACTTGTGGGAGGGATTTTATTTCGACTTCTGCGCATGTCTTGTTGGACACTCTGATGCAGCTGCTTGGGTTAATGAAGTCTGGAGTCTTTCCAAAGCTTAAAGTGTGGGTTAATGCATTCACACACACACGCACACACATATGCATGGACATATGCACTCAATAACCACCGTATTAGGCAAAAAAAATCTTATTCGTTCATGAAAAATATCTCTAAACCGTGCCCAGCTAAGAGTCTTCTTTTTGACATGCCTTGCCGTGCTGACACATGATTGGCTGACTGGATATTGAATGAATGTACAATGCTCAACAATGCCTTCATGGACTAAATAAACATTTGCTTGGCAATCTTTTAAAGATCAGATGTAACAATGGGGTTGCACTGTGTTTCTAGCTGACATTTGTGTGTGTGTGTGTGTACGTGTGTGCAGGTTGATGCTGATGGCTTTATACAACGTCAGTCTGAGCGTAAGCGGACTGGCGTACATCAGCGAGAGTCCGGCATTACGGCCACTTATTTGCACGCTGGTTGAAGGTGTGTATATGTGTGGATTTGCGCGTCTGTGACTGTGTGTGAGTTTGATATGGAGTGAGTGCAGCTGAAAAAGACCTCCTGGGGGTTTCAGAGTTTATCTGATTTCAGCTCTAATGTCATGCTAACTGAAATGTGGCAGGAAGGATTAAAAACAGCTCACACAGTTTCTCTCTCTCTCTCTCTCTCTCTCTCTCTCTCTTTCTCATTGAATTACATTTAGCCCAGGTTTATTACCATTTATAGTCACCATTTATAGTCACCCCACCAACACATATCATTTGCATGAATTGAAAAAAACCATATCAATGTTCACTGTGGCAGGCACACTTAAAGTTTAAGTAAGCATTGCCTTCCTGTTGTTGCCATTTATTATTTATTTATTATCCTTTTGTACTATCAAACTGGTAGTCAACATCATTTACCTTTGACGGATAAGATGCTACATATATTTGTAAATTTTATTTTTTCTTCATTTAATAATCATTAGATCTGGATTCAGAAGTATGTCTTCAGGCTCTGCGGTTGCTCCAGTCTCTGCTCGTAGAGGGTGACATGTTGATCCAAATCAGCCCGGACTCCCAGCATTCTCTTCCAGTGGAGAGAATCCACCAGTTGGCATCAAGTCGCCACTCAGCTCTCAGACAGACGGCTCAGGAGATCTTAGAGGACATCAAATGCCTCACTAAAATTCGACACTCAACACCAGAGAAAGAGCAGTGATGATGCTGACACCTATAGATCTTCTACTAGTTCCAGTCAATACACACTGATGTTTTGTTTCCTCTAGCCAATGTAATCACTTAAAAAGGGTCATACGCCACAGGGCCCACTGAAATGTGGCTACCTCCAGGTATCACCTTCTTGGTGGATAAGAACACGATTATAACAATGAAAATGGCTAACGTTTCTTTCTGTTAGGGTTGTATTGGTTAAATTACTTTTTTTATTCCAAGTTGGTAACGCACTCCTGTTTACGTTTCTGTTTTTGATGTCTTAAAAAATATTAAATGTGTTTTAAAATTGCAAGTCTGGGGTATATGGGTGTAAAAAGTATGGATGGAAATATTTTAGCACTTTAAAATGGTTTTATATATTTTAAGCATGGCTTATAACCGTTTAGAAGCACTTCCTAGGCGTCATGGTGGCAGACTGGTTAGCATGCCTGCCGCACAGCAAGAAGGTGGCAGCATGGGTTTGGTTCCTACCCAGTGTGTTTCTGTGTGGAGTTTGCCTGTAATCCCCATGCTTGCGCAGGTTTTCCATGGGTACTCCGGTTTCCTCCCGCCTCCTAACACATGCGATTGGGCGTAGGTTAATCGGCTACTCTAAATTGTCCGTGTGTGTTTGAATGGTTGTCTTTCTCTAAGTTAATAGCCCTGCGATTAACTGCAGATTGTCCAGGGTTAGCTGGGATAGACTCCAGCGCCCCCACGACCATAAACAGGATAAAGCGCCAGATAATAAATGGATGGATGAAAAATCCCTTCCAGAGAGCGTTTGAAAATGAGTTAAATTTTGATTAATAATAACTAATTGAATTTAGATTAGAATTAGAATAACATCCTGAATAATGTTACAGTTATTGATAATACTAAAATGTAATGAACACAGGGAAAAAATGGTAAAGAATGTTTTTTTTTTTATCAGACTGGTTAAATGGCAGAATTAACACTAATATTTGGCCAACACAAAGATATAACTCGCCAATTTATGGGCGCCTATAGTAATCTATTGGTATTATGTGTCATTTTGTTTACATTTACATTGTTGTTACGTTATCAGCGCCATACCTACAGTTCGTTATGCAGTTCCGTGCGATACGAGCGGTTTGGGATGTGGCTTACGTTGCTTGGCAACATGAGCTCCTGCGCGCGCCCTGCTTTCGTGCGTTGACGCCAGAGTGACGTTAATAAAGTGAGTGAGTGAGTGAGTCGGACCGCTTATGGTGAATTAGGATTGACCTAGTTCTACCGAGGGGATTGGGTTAGTGCAACTGTATCAAAAGTAAGCAGAAACCAGGAGGAAAAAAACTGAAAGGAAAAACCACGTATTCCGAAACAGAAGCAAACGTCGTAAATGTGTCGCAAAAAAAGCGAAGGGCTAAGTGCCGGTATTTGACCTGCGATACTTACAGATGGAGAGCGTTAACATATAACCGTCCACACGGTGAGTTCACTATTCTTTACCTTACGTTAAAGAACATTTCATATCATACTCATTGCTCCTACTTAAACTATAAACTAATAGTTTTGACAACTAAAGCTGAGAAAAGTAAATTGTAATAAACCTACGGGCTCGTGGTCTGTATTTACAGATAGATAATGCTAGGTATAGCTTGTTAATGTGTTTACATTTCCTGATCCACTTAGGATTAGTGGATGCAAATATACATATATACATATAACATATGTTCTATGTTGTTTTGTTTTGTATTATTGGTTTTTGTAGTGAAAATGTGACCTGCTTTTGAGAATAAAGCTACTGTCTTGGACATCTGATGTATATAATCTCATTAATCATACATTGTAGGAGACCTAGACATGTCCAAGATGTAAACTCTGCACTTAATCTTAGACCGTCTTCTTTGTCATTGTCTTAAGAAAACAAATACACACTGAAAGGGTGGTGGTGGTGGTGGCTCAGCGGTATAAGGCTCTGGGTCAGTGATCAGAGGGCCAGGGGTTCAAGCCCCGCACCAGGCAAGCCACTGTCATTGGGTCCTTGAGCAAGACCCTTAACCTCACCTTCTCCAGGGGTGCCGTTTGTTCTGTCTGACCCCAGCATTCAAATTTGTATGCTGGGATATGCGGAATCAAAGAGTTGTACTGTATGATGTGCATGTGACCAATAAACTTAACTTTAAATAGCATACAGTAAAAAAAAAAAAAAAAAGATTTTGTTGGACACTGTTGGATTATTGATTGTCGCTAAATTTCTCTACCGTTTAGTGCATGGAGTTTGCAGGTTCTCACCATGCTTTCTCTTGATTAGGGTTAGGGTTATCTGTAAATTGGCCATAATGGGTGTGATTGTACCCTGGGATGCATGGGTTGGAACAATGTCTAGAGAGTCCATCACCTTTGACCCACTGGGGTCCACTGGGACAGGCAACGTTAGAAGCGCTAAGAGAATATTAACAATAAGGCTGCACTGTGTTCTAAAAACAGAACATTTGCAAGATCTGATAACAACGTCAATATGTATTTGGTTATTTGCCGTGCACTGCAGATCTGCAGCTGTACTGGACGTATCGGTATTATATAATATATAACAGCAATCTGCTAATGTTGGCTATTTCATGTCTTATTTTGCAGCAGTTAACGACACTAGCAATGGTAGTGCTGTCAGAGGTCGGGCAAGACACAATGAACCGGGTTGGTAAACCTCTCCAGGTTGGCTTCTATGAGATCATCCGTACGCTGGGGAAGGGAAATTTTGCTGTAGTAAAGCTGGCAAAACACAAAGTCACCAAAACACAGGTTTTCTATATTCATTTATGAGCAGCACCTGTTTGTTGGTAATTAAAATGTTAGTAAATGAT
Source organism: Liobagrus marginatus (assembly GCA_028566295.1). Lineage (NCBI taxonomy): Eukaryota > Metazoa > Chordata > Actinopteri > Siluriformes > Amblycipitidae > Liobagrus > Liobagrus marginatus. The sequence goes on from JAOUQX010000021.1 coordinate 3,439,819, forward strand.
AGCGTGTGCAGTACGAGTATACGGTCTGAAATGTGCTGAATTTGGTTTACTCGATGCACAGGTCGCCATTAAAATCATTGATAAAACAAATTTGAACGCATCAGATTTGGAAAAACTGAACAGGGAAGTGAAAATCATGAAGCTTCTGAAGCATCCGCACATCATCAGACTCTACCAGGTTTGTCAGTTTACCTTTTACATATCAACACACAAGAAGGAGAAAATAAACACGTTTTTAGTGTCTATATAATCCTTCTTTTTTTTCTTATTATTAGTCTATAAAATTAGACAGATAGACGCTTATAAAACTGTTGTCCATTTTTTAACTGCTTTAATGTGCAATCTATTTATAGACATAGTCTGTTAATAGTGTATCATTGTATTTTCTTGCCATCATTCATGCAAAATCATGGGGCAGATGAAAACATTTGACCACTTCAATATCCTGTACATAAGCTCACACACTCCAGCGGTTAGTTAGTGTTGCTCTATGAATATGTACAACAAAGGAAACAAATAAAGCCACTTTTGGATCGAGTCTGTTTATTCTTCTACACTCAACCTATGTAATATTGTATCTTACGATGAAAAGACAAAACGGAGCTGAAATCATATCAGAAAATAAATTTGTCATTTAAAACTGTTACCGCTAAATATTTCTGCCCCTCATTTACAGGTTATGGAAACCCAGAATATGTTGTACATTGTAACAGAGTACGCTGATAACGGGGAGATGTTCGGTAAGTCTGATCATGAGCTCCATTAAAAGGTCAGTTGTCAGTTTGTATTTGGGAAGAACATCCATCAATCTATCCATTATCTAGCGTTTATCCTGTTCAGGGTCGTGGGGGCGCTGGAGTCTATCCCAGATAACTTAGTGTGTGAGTTAGGGCGGGGTACATCCTGTACAATCAGCAGTTATTCACAGCGCTAACACTTAGAGACAGCTGACCATTCATACACACACATTCACTCCTATGTACAATTTAGAGTAACACATTCACCTATGTACAATCACATGTGTTTGGTTTTCGGAAGGAAACCGGAATACCCCGGGAAAACCTGCGCAAGCACGAGTAGAACATGCAAACTCCACTCAGAAATTGGGAATAACATGTCTTCAAACAAATGCTTCAACCAGTTTACCTGCATACCTGAATATTTCTGTCTTTCTAAAGATTATCTTGCGTGCAACGGTCATCTGAGCGAGGAACAAGCTCGCAAGACTTTCTGGCAAATTGTCTCCGCTATAGAGTATTGCCACAGATGCCAAGTTGTACATAGAGACCTAAAAGCTGAAAATTTACTACTAGACAGCAACATGAACATCAAGCTGGCAGGTAAAAGACGGTTTACTGTCTGATTACTTACATTACTATTACGATTACTTACATTACTAAAGTCTGATTACTTTCTTTATAAAAGTGAAGGGTCGAATATATAAATAAATAATAAGGAAAGTAAGTCTGAATTCCTAAATTCAGTGCAAATCAATTCAGGTAGTAAATATAGACAGTAGATTAGCACCTTAGATAAATTAGATGAATGCAGGCTTGGTAATGGCACCGAGACCAAAAAGCAGAGGAGAAGTATTATAGTTCATAGCTGAGCATACGCATTATAAGTAGCATGGTATAATGTGTTACGGAAAAAAACCCAAAACTTAAGAGCTTACTAATATAAGTAAAGTTAGACCCGGCATGGTATCAATGACAAAAGGGAAAATATGCATGGTAGAACAATAGTTGTTTACTACCGAATCTAGCGCAAACCCTTTGAAAAATATGTTAAAAGTATTTTCTATGTAGTCTCTGGTCTGGACGATTATGGGATGTATACAATTATGGCATAGCAATACATTAAACTTCATTTAAATATGTGTAGTTAGCAAGTCCCAGAGGCTGGGGTTCTTTAGTGACATCACAAGTGATGATATCATTTGTTCTTTAGGGCTGTGTGTGTGTGTGTGTGTGTCAGGAATCAGCATATAGGTCATCTACACATACTAAGATGTCATCCTTTTGTTCACCGTGTTCCTCAGACTTTGGTTTTGGAAATTATTTTTGGCCTGGAAAGCTTTTAAATACCTGGTGTGGAAGTCCTCCGTATGCAGCACCAGAGATCTTTAAGGGAAATGAATATGAGGGACCGCAACAAGACATATGGGTAAATATCTTAGATCGACTGTCTCTTCTTGTTGTCCATAAATAACACAGTTAAAATGAAAATCGTGCCTGATCGATTTGGACCATTACAAATTGGGTATTTATTTATTTATTTATTTATTTTTAATCCATTGATTTCCAGAGTCTGGGTGTGGTTCTGTATGTGCTAGTGTGTGGATCTCTTCCGTTCGAAGCTCTTTCACTTCCAGCCCTGAAACAGCATGTTCTAGAGGGACGGTTTAGCATTCCGTACTTCATGTCACAGGGTACCAACTCTACACGCTCAATTGAAACGATGAGTAATGTGTCAAGTTGTGTCTTGGCAGACTTCAGCATTCTTGCTGTGCTTTTTATACAGAGTGTGAAAACCTGATACGGAGGATGCTGGTGGTGGATCCAGCGAAACGTATCGGTCTGGAACAAATCAAGCAGCACGGCTGGATGAAAGCTGTACCGATAACAGTGTGTCAGTCTTTATTGAACCCTCCTGAGCCTGGGACGTATTCCCCGGCGAAGAGTTACGACGAGCAAGTGCTCAGTGTCATGCAGGCACTGGGTATTGACAAGCGAATGACTGTCGAAGTAAGCCGAGCTTGGGTTATCTAACATGTCAGTCTAACGAAATAGTTATCATTTAATCTTTCAATGAGTCTTATCGGGGTTATCCGAAACGATATTTAAAAATGAACATTTACGAACTAAAACGCTTAAACATCTGTATACCCTTCTCTAGTCTTTACAGGATGACAGCTACAACCACTTCTCTGCCATTTACTGGCTTTTACTGGAGAAACGATTGAATGGACAAGACCGAGTCCAAACCGATACGTCTGAAAACCTTTGTTACATGACACCGGTGTTGGGAAATTCGTTAGGTGAAAGTTCAGCCATGCTACAGTACAGAAACTCTTCCTCGCCCAGCAACTCAATGGATGCCGGAGTAAGCAGAGTGGTACGAGTTAAAAACCTAGATGAAGAGGAGAAGAAGCTACCGCTTGGCCGTACGACTGGAAGCAGGAGCATGATGCACAGACACACTGATTCTGAGGAGTCATCCTTAAAAAGGTGGTGTCAACCACCGAGTAAGTACACTGGAATTAGTTGATAGGAGTTGCATGAAGGAGTCATATGATCGGTCTTAATTGGAAGTAAACAGTATTTCAGGGCGGTGTTTTATCCTTGTCCAAATTCCGTCTATATCCCGAGACTATCCCAGGACCACTAAGAGAGAGGCATGTATGGACACAGCGCTTTTCATTTCACCAGTTGTTAAAAAAAATGTTTTTTTAAATTTGATAACTTAAAACAGTGCAGTATGCGTTATATACATCGATTGCATAGAGCATAACAACACAATAAAATAGAAATTCATTTTTGTTAGCATGACCTATATAACCCAGGAGCAGAGGAAACTAGGAAATTATTAATAAATAAATAAATACACACACTAACTGGGGAGGAACAACGAACCAAACAAGACACACCTGAAACCAATGGAGAACATGAGGGAACAACCGATAAACTTAAAGGCACAATAGGAGAATTTCAGAAACTTTGTTCTAAAACGTTTTTTGTTCCGCATTTAAAAAGTCTCTACATCTCGATAGCCGTCTTTAAGTTAAGCGGTCTAAATGTATTTATATCGTTTGCGGAAGGCGTAGGACAAAAACAAATTCGGCTAATCAAAACGTTCGGTCCGAGCGTTACGATAGGCCGTCCGACCTGCGTGGTCACATGTATTGAATGAATATATACAAAACATACAAAAATGAATGTTTAAAAGAATTTTTAACAAAGGTAAATCATATCATATAATTTACCAATATTAATCGGAAATACATTTCTTTTTTTTTTTATATAATTTTGGTGAAAAAAGAAGACGAAATAACGTTAATAGCCATTTGATATCCTTCGCGATAGAAACGGGCAAAAGAGTATAAAAACTGTTCTTGATTTAGTACGTACATATAAAATCAATCCTTTGCAAAAATACACTTAAAAAAAACAATTCTTCGGCTGAATGAAAGGAATTAATGAAGATTGGGTGTAGAGAGAAATAATCAATGAATGGGTTGTGTGATGTTATTTTCCTATAAAATAAAACCACATGCCAAGATGTTTTGTTCTTTTTACACCAAAGCAGATTATTATTAATGACACACTTACACTTTATATTTGTGTAATACTTCCAAAAAAAAAAAAAGAAATAAATCATACTTTCTACGATTTTATAGTACAATATTGAGAATTATAATTCACAGCCGTGAGTCAATCATTCCATCATCAACACACCAAACCCCACTGTATTCATATACGAACCTATTACAACGTTTAATATACAACGTTTAAGTTGTGTTATATCTATTATTTTCTATAAAATCAGTTAGAGGATTAGTTTGAAATTATACCGCTTTCATTTCAGTCGATCGAAGTAAGTTCTATTCTGTTAATCAGAATAAACGTCTTCTTATCAATTGTGTTTTCTACATATGATTCCTTACAGGTCAGTGTGCCTATCATGAGCATGTGAGCAGGAATGTTCACACAACAGGTCAGTTTGGTGCGAGCAAAGTTCGTCTGCAAAACACACTGGCCCCAACGGCCAACTCCGAACACATGAATAAACCTCCTACACAATCCTGGGAGCATCTTCATGGTCAGGACGTGAGCCTTCAGCGCCATCATTGGTAAGAGTCAAGTCAATATTCATTTTGTCAGCACGGAATAAAAAAAACTATTGTTCATACAACACATGTTCACGTCCTGTATAAAATGACTTAAAAAGCATTTCTCCATGCTGCCATAAATTCACGAAAATACATTTCAGGCATTGAATCAAATATTATGACGATTGTTTTTCAGTTGAAAATACTGTTTAGGAAGCTTTTTGGAGTTTTTAATGCTCTGACCGCAGTTGTTCTGTTCTACCTTTCTTGCAGGACATCTAACATCCGTTATCAGAATCCCCATCCAACACAAAAGCTTTCTTTTTATCCTCCTCCTACTGGCGCGATCCAAAATCACTCCATCCGCCCAACACTACACTTAACTTCTTTATCCACTTCAGATTACCACAATTCCCATCGCCACCACCACCAACACACTTCATCTCTCTTTCACACACATCAGAGTCTGCTCTGTCCTCACCAACGTCAACCAGCTCACTCTTCCCGTCTGCCAGAAAGCCATCTCCGCTCCACTTCTAGCTGTTCTTCTTCAAACATGTTGGATCCCACCACACTGCTCCTGGAGGCCCGGCTGCAGATAAAACCAAGCTCACACTGATGTGTGTTAGTAGCAATAAAGGTTCCATCATACATGCTTATGTCTATTGATTTGACTGTAATGTAGCAACAAATATTGTTCCAGTTACAGTAGAAATGATATAAATAAATAAATGGATAATAAATAAGAATAATTATAAAATTCATTTATTAAGTGAAGTTTATTGGTTACATGTACATCATACAGTACAACATACAGTGAAATTCTTTGATTCTGCATATCCCAGCATACAAATTTGAACGCTGGGGTCAGAGCGCAGGGTCAGCCAGAACGATCGGCGCCCCTGGAGCAAGTGAGGTTAAGGGCCTTGCTCGAGGACCCAACGATGGTAGCTTGCCTGCTGCGGGGCTTGAACCCCTGACCCTCTGATCACTGACCCAGAGCCTTATACCGCTGAGCCACCACCAACCCCATTTTAAAAAATCATATTAAAAAATGATAATAAATAATCTGCTATTTTGTCCTGGGTAGAACACAAAGAGCATGTGCAGAAGGACTTAATGAAAATGTCAAATTAATTGATTAGTTCTACCGATTAGAAATTACAGGAACTAAAACTATGCAGTGAATTTTATATATCAAACCCGAACCTTGCTTGGGCTCTACGACACAATATCTGACTTCAAATAGAGTTGATTAATGTTGATAGATAATGAATCAGTCGTCGCGTGGGATCACATTGTGTAGGTGTGTGTGTGGTTTTTTTGTATTATGTATAATCTGTATTTGTTTATCCATATTTATTCCTAAATACAAAAAAATGATAATTGATGATTCTAATTAGACTATTCTAAATTTGCAAGCATTCATTAAGCCGTACATGTTAATAGGTTACTACGATGCCTCTCATATACACCTGGCCACTTTAATAGGAAATTCTGTACACCTCATCCATGCACTTATCCAGTCAGCTGATCATGGTAGTGTGTTACGGTGGCAGTATAATGCATAACAATGTGCACATACAAGCCAGGATATTACGGTAAATCATGAGGTCATGTTCGCATCAAACATCAGAATGGGTGTAAGATGCAATCTCAATGACCTTGACAGTAGGAGAGCTGTTTGTGCCAGATGGTTTGCTTGACCGAGTGTTGTTGTTTTTTTTAAAGAATTCTAAGGTCAGAGGAGAATGCCCATACTGCGTCCAGCTGTCAGAAAGGCTACAGTTACACAAATAACTATCTATCTATTTATTTATTTATTATACCATTTTTGTTTGTTTCACTCCAGAACAGGACAATGAGAGCACAGACCAAACTGGACAGTTAAAAAATGTGTCGTTATAATAAGGAAAGATGACATATTTATTGCTTTGGTTAACTTTATTAAGATTATATTTTTTAGTACATGCCACATGCCTCCTAGGTATTGGGGGGAGGGAGGGGTGTTCAGAGAGGGCAGAGGAAAAATTCATGTTAAATACCAGCTAAAAAGAGAAATAAGCAGAAATGATAGGGAAAAACATATAGGAGGCCAAACGTTACAGAAGCAAGTAATATTATGAAATAATTTCGACTTGTAGTAAATAAGCTTCTGAGAAAACATACATTTCATTACTCTCAATCTGTTTCTCTACAGAATGCTAAATAATAATGACCTCACCAAATAGAGCCCCTGCTCATCATCCTCGTCCACGTTTCTAAGAGGAAGCGGCAGCTTTGGGTTTGTCATCATGACTGACCGGAATGGTGCGATCTCCACGGCCGTGTTCTGAGCCGCTTGTTTTTGGGCCACAGATAGTAAGCAGACCTTCATCTGAAAGTGTACATGTGATGGCTGACTGATCAACGTTGGAGGGTAGACGGTAACGGCGATGGAACTCCCGTGAGATGTAGCCGTGTTCATCCTGTAGAAGAAAGTAGAAAAAAAACAAAAAAAACGCTTGATACCGACCGGATACTGGGTAATAATCAGAAAAACTAATTATTGTTCTAAAAAAAAAAAGTAGCTATGTAATGTACTGAAGCACAGCGCAGAAATCAGCACACCTGTTGTTCCCCGTGTCTGCCTTGTAGCTCCACATAATCATCTGACACCTTCACGTTGAGCTCCTCAGGGGAGAAGTGCTTCACATCCAAGTAAACAACGAACCGGTCCTTGTCAGACCTCACCTGGAGAAAAAAAAAGCAAAGATGCAATGGACTGAAATAGTTCAACGTAGGTCAAGTTCAAGTTCAAAGTCCATTTGTCACATGTACACCATACGTGGTACAACATACAGTGAAATGCTTTGACGCCTGACCGAAAGTTTGCTGTAAATAGGGGAGAGGGAGAGAAAGAAAGAAATTGTAAAGGGGGGGGTTGTTGCATATAAATAATATTTACAATAAGTACAGTAATTATTAATTACAAATGTACAAATGTAATATGCAATATGTATATGACAATAATATAATAATAATAATAATAAAATAATAGTAAAAAAAAATAGAATAATAATAATAATGATAATATAATATACTAAAATAGAGAATACCAAAAATGTAA
>JAOUQX010000021.1:3463221-3483265 GCA_028566295.1 Liobagrus marginatus
CTGGAGCAAGTGAGGTTAAGGGTCTTGCTCAAGGACCCAATGATGGCAGCATGTCTGGAGCAGGGCTCGAACCCCCCATCCTCTGATCACTGACTCAGAGCCTTACCCACTGAGCTACCATCACCAACACCATCACCTAATGTTCTGAGAGCAGCACACAGCAGCTGTTTGAACAAAATCTCATTTTGTCTCAACATGCCTCAGTCTCCTTAGAAATAACACACCAGTGCTTATTGTGAGAGGCAGAGGGACATCAAGAATATCAATCTTGCCCCTATGAAAAAGTAATGTAGGAGGTTTGTAGCATGGCACTGCTATTTCTGCACTGGATTTCACATTAATACAGCTTTAAATGTTGTGGGAAACAAGGAGGATGAAACTAAGCTCATGCTCTTTTTTTAGAAGAAAAACAACCATTATTTCTGGCGTTGGTCTGGAATAATAAATACATAAAGGACAAATGAACATACTTTGAAAACATTTTTACACATTAAGTTTTAGGATAGACATTTGTTTCAAAGTGATTTTTTTTCCCTGTAAGGTTACAAGCACAGTTTGCCCTATACATTTACCTGCCATTTGTGTGATGTGCTTGAGTAACTAAAATGTCTTGGTATCTAAAACGTAAATCGATGTACAAAACGACATTAGAAGGAGGAGAACAAAAACCATTACGTAAATGCTGGTCTTAAAAGAAACGGCCTTCAAAAAGTCTAAAGTGTAGTTCAGCAGATACGTCACTGCTGGCCTTGGGCAAAAGCCAAAGCAACCAAAAGTGGTGCGGGACAGAAGCAGCTGTGATAAGTACAGGCCAAGAAAACAGTATTATGTATCAACTTAGCTTAAATAGAGCTTGAATAAAGACTATGAATGGACTTGGCTTTTAAATCTGTATTTTCAGGAGCAGCCAATTCATTGCGTGAGAATTTAAAACAGGTATAAACCTTCATCTTACACAAACAAATTCTGTTAATGACCAAGAAAATCCTAATTTCGGTGATTCTTCCTATTAGGTTTTTTTCTTGTAGGACTGTGTGCATTCAGGCCAGGTACGCATGACGAGCCTTTTCTTGTAAACTGAGTGAGACAAACGTTTCACCTCTGACGCACCATGAGGTTATATAAAGCCTGTATTGAGGTAGAATTGCGGTGCTTAACGGTTGAAAAGCTTCTGTCATATTGACTGGACGTAAATACATACGAGAATAAAACCGTTGGGAGCCTTTATTTAAGGACATCTCGTCTATACCGGAAGTTATGGGTCGCACGCATAATAGTGCCGTAAAACGTTTCGTTACGACAATAACGAAGTTACGGCTGTAAATTCAATACAATATCCCGGAAATCGTGAAGGCAAGAGAGAACTAGCAAGGGGGAAAGGAAGTATTAAATAATGGCTACAATCTATTTTCTGTTGCTTATGGTGTTTTAAATAGCTGTAAAATATACATGTTAAGGCGAGTACGTTGAGGTCCGTTCATTGGCAGAGGTAGCGTGATTTAAATGAGCTGATTACTAATTACTACTACTATAAGTAGTGAGGCCAAACTTTAACACGTTTAAAACTAACTACACAATAAAAACGATACCGCATAACGGTATAATCAAAGTGGTAGCAGTTTACAAACGTTAAACGGCATGAACAGCGCAGTATCGATATCTATAACGCAAATTGCACAAGGCGTCAATCAGGCATAATGGAGGCGCGCGCTCTCATTTAAATGATTACAGCATTTGTATTGATGAGGAACCGTAGCGGCGGCCAGGTCACTGTTGGGAGTTTCTTTTTCCTTTCTCCAAAAGTAGAAGTTAAAAAGTATATATTTTGAACAATGTGGCAATAAAATCAGGCCAATGTTTTTTAGTGCAATTTAGGTTGAATTACAAAATAGCGCTTAAACACCGAACAAACAAAGCTAGTTAGAGTAAAGAGCAGGCAGACGCCTAAATCGCTACAATCACAAAAATATATTGTTTATTGGATCTACCTCAATTAAAACAGTACATAATGTAGTAATACTGTACAAGCGTGACAGGGGAACAAGAGTCACATAATCCGGACTCGTCCAGATCCTGAATTTGACGGGATTAAAGATTCTGGTTTATGAGGAACAGTACCTTGAAATCCCGAAAGCTGGTCACTTGTTTTCAGAAAGATATTAAACAATGTAGACTTAATAAAAAATTAAAAAAAAAGACGCAAACGAGATGTATAAAACGACGAATGCGGACACATACCGTTTTAGTAGTCACCATGAGCTGAGCGCAAATCTAATGGCACTTCAACAGAATTCAATAAGATGAAAATTTCCCCACTAGACTTTCATATAACTTTATAACGCTTATACTTATAACGCATAACCCACCATCCATGGTTGTACAAAAAAAAGAAAAAGAAAAAAATCTCGGTTTTACATCATGCAATCAATAATAGTTGTCACGGCAGAACAGGAATAGAAATAAAACGCTTAAGGAAATCTCGAGCAGCCAAATATAAGAAATAAGAGCATTTTCTTTAAACGCGTTTCCAATTACGTAAAAAATCGTCATTTCAGTAATAACTTGCATATTTAAATAGATTAGTGAAATCATTCGATTTACCTTTACGGACTGTGCTTAGAGGCTGGTAGTTAAAGTGATGAAAACTTCTACAGAGGCGAATTTATCCAGCATGAGTTAAAGTAGCGGGAGGGTTCCCTTTTAAAGTGGAAGGAAGCAACGGTGTTACGTCACGAAAACCGGAAGTTCCACAAAAAATGTATAAACTTGACCGTAAACAGTGCCTGAAACGTTACTTAAATATTATTACTTGATTACAATGCTTGGCATATATTATTCACACGTTAAAACATTCATTATGTAATGTTTTGATAGCTGCGTTTTCATAACTGCGTTTTCATAACAGCTTGTTGCGATTGGCTAAAAATGAAGGCGTCGTCGTATATTCACGATCAGGCCACGCCCACATGTGGGGATAAACGGATGGAGCTAAAAAAAGACCAGTACCCTTATATAGAGTCGGGTTCACTGCACGTGGTGTTAACCAGCAATTGTAAAATGTGCAAAGGAGTAATAGGTTTAAGTAGTGTTTTAAAATATGATTCATTCATTGTCTAGATTGAAGAATATCTTATCTGATCCTGCTCAAGATCGTGGGGGTGGGGGTGGGGGGGTCACTGGAGTCTATCCCAGCTAACTTAGGGCGTGAGGAGGGGTACACCCTGGACAATCTAACACTTATAGACAGACAATCATTCACACACACCTCCTATGGACAATTTAGAGTAGCCAATTCACCTACGCCCAACCACGTGTTTGGATGCAGGAAGAAACCGGAATACCCTGGGAACTCCACACAGAAAGACCTTGGGCAGGAATTGCACCCATGAACGTCTTGCTGTGAAGTAGGGGTGCTAACCACTATGGCTGGCACCGTGCCACCCATTTCCTATATGATTTATATTGCATATGCTCTGTTTATCTTCCGATCTACTCACTGACCACTTTATTAAATGCACCAACTCATACATGGCTGATGATTTATGAAGACCTGATAATCATACCCATGTGGGTTTTTCTGAACTACTGTTACAAATTAGATGTACACTTATGTCTGTGTATCATGTCTTTGTATGGTTGAAATGGAAAAATTAGAGCTATCTGCACAATACTCTAAACTCAGCCACACTGAATACCCAGGAAACAAACTGAAACATTAACCCATAATCAAATTTCAAGAGCAATGTTTAATAAAAAAAAAATCAGAACACCTCCTAAGAAGGTGAAAGCTTGTTACGGTAATGCAGACTTAATCAGGACTAAGATGTTTATAATACAAGCGTGATCTTCAGGTATCCCAATTTTAATTTCCATTCATTTAATGTTAGGTATCAGCCAACTTATGCCTTATAAATAATCGCTATTTGGACTACAGGGTCGCTTCTGGCTGGTTATTGAATTGGTAGATTTTTCTCAACTCAGCAATGACAAAACTGCATATAAAGCATAGACAATGTAGTTTTCCAACCTGAGAAAAAATAAGTTCCTGTAATCTATAGTTATTGTGTTTTATATCGGGGTGCCATGACAGCTCATTTTGGGGGTGATCATGAAATATAATAATTAGCATATAGGTACTATTTGTATTAAACGTGCTTTGACATATTCTGGCATTACACATTGTTACTGTAATCAAGGCACATTGCAGTAGATGAGTTCCATAGTTGTCTAATCAACAGATAGATCACAAGACAAGGTTGTAACAATTCTTCTATACATTCACACAGATATTACTGTGCAGCTCAAGTAGTCTTAAAAAGCACACGCTATAATAAAGAAAAAAAACAATACAAGGAAAAAATTAATAACAATGAACTTTTATTGAGAAACGGAGCTTTCATTTTCGTGTGATTAAAAAAAACAAGTGGGGGAAAAAAAAGGGTAAAAGTAAGGTACAGAACAAAGTCCAATGTTCCAGGAAAATGTTGGTCGTTTGGGGTGGGGAAAGCACTACACCGAAGAATAAAAACCAAAAAGCGTTCACATGAAGACTCAAAACCTTCCATAGCGTTCACGATCCCTTGATCTCCTCCTCTCCCGATCACGACGGCCACGTTCCCGTGACCGAGAACGACGCTCACGAGACCGAGAACGAGAGCGGTGCCTAGATTACACAAATAATAATTATGGCTTAGAGATCAAATTAGCAATTTGGCATTAATACTTCTCTACTTTAATATTCTATGCACCATTTTTTCTGTACCTTTTCCTACGGCGTCCGTACAGTTCCCTCCGAAGCTCGCGAGAGATCGGCTTAAGGTGCATGAAGTTACAGAAGCCACCACGCGTGCACTCCCTGTGGGGAGAGAACATGCTGAAGTGAGACATAGAACAGTAGCCACATGCAGTGCTCCTGAAAAAATTATTATTTTCTTTTTTTGCAAAGCCCATTTCCAAACAGTTGGACCGCTGGGTTTGATCTACATTTAAAGAGACTGCAATGATTCATTTGAATGCTTTCACTAAACACACTCCTTGCTGTGAACTGTACCTGTGAGGGTGGTATAAAATTATCATAGGTGTGGGAAAAGCTGTCCGTCTTTCAGCCGTACTCCATCGATACAGCTTGTAGCTGGTATGAACCACGGTCGCTGGTGGGGTTTTTTTTTTCCCCCCCTCCGTATTTAAACACCACAATATATTCCTACAGAATTTTTTTTAGGCCCAGTATACTGACCCCATTTCATACTGCCTGCAGCAGGCTTCTCTGAAGTCAGTAACCGGAGAGAGTTCGGCATGGATAGGCTGGCCGTTGAACCAGCGGTTGTTCAGGTCCATCACAGCTTTCTCGGCATCCTCCTCACGTCGGAACTGCACAAACACATGGATAAAGATGCAGCTTTTAAACAAACACAAGCTGGATATACCTCCAAATATCGTGCGGCTCGATTGCTTTTTGTTAATTTATGCAAAATTGCGGAGAGGCCCGAACAGTTATATTGGCCATCAGTTTTCTGGATCTACGGTATGATTCTTACCTTCACATAAACGTTGCCGACAAGGTGATCGCCCAAATTATCACACACATTCATCTCCTCCACCTCACCGTACTTCTCCTCCATTTCCGTGAAAACTTCCTAAAAAGGTTCAAAGGGTAAAGAGGTTCAACATCAAACTTTTTTTGCAAATAAACTAAACCGCCGCCTTACTGCCACACCCCGCAACCGTGGGCATGTTTATTAAAGCTCACCTCGAAGAACTCATCATAATGCTCCTGCATTTCCACATCGCTCACAGCACCTAGAAGCAATAGCAGTTTAGATATTTGCATTTACAAGGAAGTTAAGAGTGAAAGTGTCTACTAGAACTGTGTTCGCACATGCTGACGAACTGACAGATGACTATTTAGTGTGTGAGAAATATTTAATAATGAATGCTAACCTGCTGGTACCATCAGACCTGAAAAATGAATCAATTATATGAATGTAACCAAATTCCATTGTAAAGGTCGAGAGGGGTTTTCTAGACCTCTCCTGATTATTGTTAAAAAACAAAACAAAAAAAAAACTCCTTTTGATGCTGTTTTTTAATTTAATGAGCTGCAGCAGGACCAGTGTGAGAACAACTGAACACTGCAAATGCTCAAGTGTAACATCCTATCTGTACATAATCAATAACATAAAAAGGTAGCGGCGATATTTAGGGACTGGTGAGGTTTTAAAGTGTAGTGTTCGATGCTCCAGGCCACCAGTCCCACCTCTTATTATTCAATCGCCTGCACTGAACATAGATTTAACCGAGACCCACAAGATGGGCAATAACTGTATTATAACGGGACTTACAGCGAGAGGCGTCGGCTGTCTGAGCACTGTTCTGAGGGTTACGGTAGATGTTTTGGATCAAGATGGTCTGCGGATAGAGGGAAAAACATTAATGACTACCAACACTAGAGCAAAAAAAATATGCAAAGCAGTCTGACAAACAGCTACTCTCCTACTCATGGTGGTATTTAAAGAGTTAAATTGGTATATTATTCCTGCCCGTATACAGTCTATGCTTGATTCTTATTTCATCTCCTCCCAAGTGTAAAATTATTCAACAAAAACAATAAACGATTACTGTACAAAGCTTGGTTTTGTGTGCAAATGATCATTCTACTAGCACTGTTACCAACACTAAGTCGAGCAGTTGAGGGCTTGGTGTTTTGCTTAAAAGACTGTACATTCGGATCCAAACGCTGAACTCTCCAAGAAAACATTGTCTGGGCAGTTCATCTAACATGGCTTGTCATCTCAGTGATAAAAGAGTTATGAATTCTAGACTGCAAAGTGCCCGTTACACTATATTGCCAGGCAACAGCAACTCATGAAAACTGACACTTTGTGCAAAATTTAGCACTGCAGAAAAATCAGCTATAGTCAGCTGTCCGTCTACAGCGTACACTCATAAGACAGGAGGACCTAATAAAGTGGACAGTAAAAATACACAATGTTAATTGCTAGTAAAGGTGCTGAAAATGATACTCATACAGGCACTATGGACACCCTGCTAATATGAGGTTAGGGACATTCCAGTACTGTATGGAACTTTATTACCACTCTTCGTGGCCTTTCACATCGTATCATATCGCGCCTAAAATGTTCGGAAAGTGCGGCCGTGCTGTTTCCTCCTTTAGGGGCGTTCACATAATCGCACCTAAAAATACGTGGAAAGCGTGGCCGTACCGCTTCCTCCTTCTTTAGCAAGCGCTCAGGAGCTTGCACTCATGTGGAGCTTATCGTTGCTATGCAACCATGGACCACGCTTTCCACGACTACGTGGAAGTTTCAATGGATTTCAATTACCGAAAAGCCCTTGCAGTAGCTTGCTACAAGAATTATTTATAAAGAAGAAAAATACCTTGCAGTGTTTGGGTGCACCCTATACTTAAAACTTCTCCTCAAAAACTTAAACTCATCTCCATGAATTGTTTCTTTTGTAGAAGTCAAAATGGCATCTTGACAAGTCAAAAAGCCCCAAACAACGCTGAACTGTGACAATTAGCTGATCCTCAATGTTGATTGGGTTTTCAATGTGGTCACGTTACAGGTGAAGCTGATTGGATGCTTCTTGTCACATGACCTGATGTGCGCGTGCAGCATCCTGAAAACGAGAAGTTTTCATCGTGCTGCAGTACAGGCACGCCTGGAAAAAAGCACTGCGTGTGCATCGAGTCCATTTTGAGTGCGCGCGCCTACATTTGAAATATCTATTTTGCGCACGCAATTAAAAAGACGCAATATGTGAACGGCCCCTTAGCGTGGTCACTCATCAGTGATGAAGTGGATTGACAGATGGGAACTGAACACCAAAAACTTTTTTTTTTTTGCTCAGCAAACATTCTCATTACAGATTTATTTTTTTTTGCTAGACTTTTACAGGTTTACTTAGAACATATCTAATTTTCCTGAAACTCCATCAACCTTCAATTCCAAATCTGACGGTTCACATTTCTAACACGTGGCCATACGCCAGACACGCTTCTGATACTGAAGCCCAGCCCAGTTTTGCTTTTGGGGCACTGGGGAAAGGAATATATAAACTATACACTCACAGTATATAGACTTATATACTTAAGTGTATATGTAGCCCTGTGTTGTGTGTCGGATGGTTCCAGTCAAACTGTCCCGCAGTTTGATAATAGAGAGTAATCAATTTGACCCTGCATCAACAGTTACAAAACCTAACCTAACACTACAGTTCAAAAGTAATAAATATATATTTAATATAGAAATAAAAATAAATAAATAACAAAAGCACTCTATGATGATGTCCATATGGGATCAAGCCTTTATTCAAAATGGAAATGAATGCGCACTTACATTTCTGCATGCAACATGATGGCGATCTAGGACAGAGGACAGAATGATGCTGAACATGATGAAGTACAATGTAAGAGGAACAATAACATACCTGGCTAAAGGTTGGTTTGTTATGTAGTCGGGAGCAGCGATCTCCGTGTCGACATGCTCCAATCTTAAAGTAGAAGGAGCAGTTAACCCTGAATGATAGAGAAATAGAAGATTGGGGAAGGGGGGGGGAGGTTACAAAGCAGTATATTCCAACAGATAAAACGGACTTGATTGGTTTTTGTTTTAGATCCTTCAATAAAGGAAGCGTCTTGGGTATTTTAGGGGTTATTCAATTAAATTGATAAGTAAAATAAGATGCAGATTTTTAGACTAAGATCGATAACTTTTAAGATAGCTAATCTAAACACATAACAGGCTAAAAGCGGTCGAACATAGCTTGCTAGCCTGGTGTGTGTGAAACCAATGCTGAATACATAAAAAATGTGTTATAATCGATTATCTTCACATTTAATAAAAGGCACACGCATCCCTCTAGGAGCGGTAAATGAAAACGAACTACTGATTAATGAAATGCACGCGTCTCTGCTTCATGCATGCTCAATCCGAAGCCCCGTTTCTTCGTTTGCTTGCTAGCGCTAGATTAGCATGGCTAGCCACACACGAACAATTAAGATATCCACTCTCACGCTGCCTCCTGCTTTACTATAGACTCACTTCACATTGCAAATACTCAAACTGAATTAACAGAATCCGTTTTCTCACATTCATTGCAACAATAATCGACACACTGGTTCTTTTTCACTTACTTGTCTTTCTCTGTGCCAAAAATGGACGCAAGGTACTCCGCCATTTTCCCGTCGTCGGGTCACTTGTGTTCTTCGTCATCAACTTACGCGCCTGTCGTCACGCAACAGCGCGCGTTCGAGTTGATCCCACGCCCCACGCGCTCATTTCTTCTCCCCACCCTTTTTCCGACAAAGCCCGCCTCCTGCACAATATTTAATACATGGTCGCTGGCGGCGATAAACTGACCAATTGGAGGGCTGCGTTTAAGTACGAACTTTCAGCGGGATCCATATGAAGACGGGTGGAAAGTAAATGTTCGAATTTACGCAACAGGCAAAGCCCGCCTCCTGCACTATATTGGCTAACCTATCATAAGTAGCACTAAACCGACCAATAAGAGCACGTATCTAGTGGGATTTTTAAGAATTCAGGATGGAATTTAAAAAAATTATATGGATGTGGATATATGTGACATTTTAAATAATATTTTTGTTAGTGTACCTTCTCTATATGATTACCTCATGCCCTAATTTAATGTATTAATGCTTAACACATGAAGGTAAATTTGAACTTTGAACTTTAAATCTGCAGAGTGATTTGCCAAAACTGAGCGCTTTGTATAGATTCAGAAATGAAACTATATTGTTACCACCAAGCTGCGACTGCTAGGTCCAGGAGCAAGGCCCTTACCTTCAATTGCTCAGATGTATATAAATTAGATAAATGTAAGTCGCCCTGCGTCTGCCAAATGCCAGAACTGTACATTTATTGTTATAATATAAAGTAGATGCTGTGTATAATATAACCACCAGGAGGCGACTCGTTTATTGAAACTGCGATACAGTGACTAGTCTTTATATGACGGTACTTTCCCATAATTCCAACGTACCGGAAGAACATAGGTTTACGTCGGTGATACTCAGTCATATTTTTCTCTTCGGCGGGAAAAAATATTACGGCATGGCCCTCAAATAAACGTGTTCAATTATCCTCTATTTCTTATAAATAAAAATTAGCTCTCAAGCAAACAGCGACATTATGGTAAGAAATAATTAACTCATTTTGTTAAACAGATTAGCTTAGCGTGGTAAACATGGCTGCGTCTCATTAACCATCAACACTCCATTTCGAGTGCACTAGACTGGCTGTGATATAACGATATCCTCACGTTATGTAGTACACTACAGAGACAAAATGTCAGCAATTGGGTTGCAGCCAGAATAGGCAAAAAAGATAAGCACATAATCTTTTTGTTTGTATAAGACTTTGTTTATACCTAAGTAATAAATTGTTAACATGTGTAATATTCATAGGAAACCTATTGCAAATCTATTAGTTTTTTTGAATTAAAGTTAAATTCTTTTTAAGAATCGAACCAGCTATGTAAACATTGACATGGTCTCAGTGTTATTGATTTATCCAGATTATTATAATTATTATTATTAGGCCCTGATAGTATGTTGTGTGTATGTATGTTTTATTGTACGTAGGTATTGTGTGTGTTATATTATTATTTATGTTGACCTGCCCCGGGACTGCAAGTGAAAATTAGGCTTTGGCTAAATCCCTAGATAGTTAGTACTAGTCCAATACATGGTCGCTTTACAAATAAATAAAGACAAAAAAATGGTAATTTTTCCCCAAACAGGACAGTCAGGAGGATGCGACCATGTGGTACACCCACCCGGTCTACACCCGTTACTGGCAGCATTACCAGCAGGCTATGAGCTGGTATCAGAGACACTGGCGGGCATACAGAAAGGCCATTCAGGCTGCATATGACCCTGCCCTGTACCCTGTGTTTCCCACTCCTCCATGTCGCTACGCAGACTGGCAGGATGACGAGACGGCATACCAACTTCCCATCCGTGCAACGAGACAGAAGGCTAGAAAAGAAGAAGACAATTCAGATATTGAAGACGAGTCTGAGAGCTCGGAGCAAAGTGAGCTTGAATATGATGTCAGCAAAATGGACATCACGGTCGAGCTGCGGCAGTACTTCGCTCAAACGGAGCGCCATAAAGAGGAGCTGAGTAGGTGTCTACATGAAATAGCAAGATAAAAAATGGTTTATAGGCCTGATGTCTGTGGCTTAGACTATATTACAACACACTTTTATTAACAATGTCTTTTACTTGTGCTATATAAATCGAACCTAATCTATCCGTAAAAAAAAAAAAAAAAAAGCAAATGTATGCTATGAATGGATATGCTGCAAAATACAAGTTATCTTGTAATGATAAGCCTCCAGCACATTACATTGTTAGATTTTTATTTATTTTTTTACAGAAAGGCAACAGCAGATGGAAGCAGAGCGGCAGGAAGCCTATGTACCCGCCGACCAGGACCTGCACAGGTCTATGCGGTGGAGTGCGGAAGCCCCTGCCGAGCACCCGGGCGAGAGAAGGAGTGCTGAGATGAAGCGGCTCTACGGAAAAGATGCAGCCAAGATCCAGGGCATGGAAACGGCCATGCAGCTCACCTTTGACCGCAACTGTGACCGCAAGCAGCCCAAATACTGGCCTGTAATACCATTAAACCTGTAGAAGGATTGACTCAAAGCTGACGAGCATCATGGGTGTAGCTTAAGTTATGCCAGTTTTACCGCAAGCTCTCTCATGACATGTTGCTAACCTTTTTCTTTTTTCACTGATGGAAAAGTTCCGTCCTGCTCACATGTTGTTGTTTTTTTTTCCTCTCTTCTTCAAGCCCGTGAGTGATACAGATACAGCCTGCATCCAGCCACAGCTCACTGCGTTTTTACCTTTTTTGTGCTCGGGTGGTCAGTTTAACATGTTGATCCTGTATGATAAAGTACTACTTTTATGTTTGAAAGGGGTGTTTTGTAATAAAGTGCATCAGATTAAAATTTGAGTTGGACTGTTGACTTGAGACGCATTGGTGGTGTCAGTAGGAAATCTCTAATTGTTTACTGAGCTGTCAATAACCCCCCCCCCCCAAAACAAAAACCCCACAAGGTGTTAATCAATGGAGTAAATATTAACACACAAACTTAATAAATTTTTAAATGAAGCTGTTCTAAAACTCTGAGATTAAAAAAAAGTGTAAATGTAGAGGTTTGCTCCTCAAACTGCAATTTTTATCAGTGTGTTTGTTCACTCAGGGAACCTTCGGCATTACGCCAGACGGCACAAACTTGAATAGAGTTCCCAGCCTGCCCGGATTCTAGTTTCCATGGCTACTTTTTTTCCTGAGCATCCGGCAATTTATATTCCCTTGCTCTCCCCGAGCATTCATTCTCACTCTGACAATCTCGTATGTGTTTGCTACCCAAATTTCCTCGGGTTTGGTGTTTGACTACTGAGAGAGAGGGCTTTAGTCTATCCTGAGTATTCCAGGCTTGAAAGGTTGGTGCTTTAAGCTCCATCTGGACACAATGCATTGAATATTATCTGGATCTCTCGAACCACGCTCATGCATACACAACATTCCTGCCATGATGAATGAATGTACCTCGTTTAATTGGCATTCCGTCGCCGCTTTTTTTTCTTCGAAAGAACATGCATAATCACATTACATCCAAAGTGTCCTATTATCACATGCACTGAGACACGATGCATTTTGAGGCTTAAAACCACTTCAGGATAGAACTTGTTGCAATACTCAAGCTCCCCAACACACTCCTTTGTGCCTAAAGAGGCCCCATGCGGGTGCCCCCGAGCGCCACGTCATTGAAATGACCCGAGTCGGGACAGTGGGCACGAACTGAAACAGCACTTTTTGTTTTGTTGTGCAGGACCTCCACTCACATCACTAAAGCACCAGCTCCCAGACAACTGCAAACTTAAAACGATGGGTAAGTTCTTTAACATTCAAAGCTCATCTGATCTGAACTTTCAGAAAGTGTTAAACGGAATGCTTTTGCATAATTTAGGATTATTTATGAAGTGTAATGTATTTGTTGGCTTCTTAGTTGAATAACTGAATCTCTTTCTGTAGTCCACATTCCATTCTTTAAGTATTTTGGTTTGACTGAATATTCCAACGGATTGTTAAGATTAAGGCTGACTGCACAGATGTTATAAAACGTCTATATTTAACTTGTGCACATTAGCGTTCCTCTTTTCAAATCCATAAAAATATAAGGCCTGCTATTGAGAAACCCCTGCATTACACATTCTCTTCATGTGCTAATGACATTACCATGATTTTGGTGTGCGTGTGTGTGTGTGTGTGCACCCTTAATCGTGCTGCTCGCCCTAATCACATGAAACGGAGCGGTATCATGGGAAAGAATTCCTCGCCTCATTTGTTCTCACTGTGTTTTTGGAACGTTAACTTTCCCACCACGCGATCCTCAGCCAGCGCTTTATACACAGCGAGCGAGAGTGTACGTCTGCTAGCTGTGCTAACCCGACACCGGCACTCCTGCGGCAGGAATTGATCGGTCACTTTTGCGTTTTTAGTTTATTCTAATGAAAAAATGTCATCCTTCTCTGGATCAGAGAGTGCAAAGTGTGTAAGACGAAACCGGCGTTATCTAAATATGCACTGGAAATGAACTGTCTGTTTGGTGAAGCTGCATTTCCAGCTGTTCCTGCAGCTGCCACGGTGGCCGGTGACATCTTATTAAATGAACCATCTTAAGATGGGGAAGTGGTAGCTCAGTGCTGAAGGTGTTGGACTGCTGATCTGAAGACGGGGGTTCGATTCACAGTGCCACTGCCAAGCTACCACTGCTGGGCCCTTGAGTAAGGCCCTTAACCATCAAGTGGTCAGTTGTAAGTCGCTCTGGATAAGAGCGTCTGCCAAACGCTGTAAATGTACGTCCTAAGAAACGCCTAGTCCAGGATCTTACATAATACCCATGTGGGCCAAGCCATTTAAGATTCAACCCAAATTGGGTTATGTCCGGCGCTCTCCATGGAGATCTCTTACTTTTATTCAAATATTAAGCCCAAGTCTTGTTCTGATTCAGAGTTTTGCTTTTTGCACTCACACTTTTTTCATGATACTATCCAGGAAAAAAAACAGTTTTTTTCAAGTCATATCTGATTTAATGTCACAATGACCGGTTTAATCTAATAACAAAATACAACACGAGTAATTTTCTGTTATTTTTACTCAAAATGTTTGAGTTTACATGTATTTTGAGTAAGCATAACAGAAAATTACTCGTGTTGTCGTTTATTATTAGATTAAACCGGTCATTGTGACATTAAATCAGATATGACCAGTTTAATGGAGGATGTGGATGCAGGGTTAATGTTAAGGCTCTGGGCCAGCGATCAGAGGGTCGGGGGTTCAAGCCTCGCACCAGACAACCTACCATCATTGGGCCCTTGAGCAAAGCCCTTAACCTCACTTGCTCCAGGTGGCTCCATTCGTTCTGTCTGACCCTGCGCTCTGACCCCAGTGTTCAAATTCATATGCTGGGATATGCAGAATAAAAACATTTCACTGCATGTATGTGTGCGTGATAAATACGATCTGAATTTGAATAATCGAATAATAAAAGACAACACAAGAGTCATTTTCTGTTATTTTTACTCCAAATGTTCGAGTTGAAATGTATTTTTCACCAGTTTGAATCATCCGCACTAGGCGGCTTCTATTTAAATGTGACCTAAACACCCTTTCTTTCACCGAGCTAAAGTTAGCATAGCATTCATAGTTAGGTTTAACACTTGGGAATTGCTTCTAAAGCGGAAATATAAACACGGACAGCGCCTTTGCCCCGCGGGCCCGATCTTAGTGCCACTGAGAGGCGTGTGACTTTCCATTGAGCTCCTTTGCAGCGTGAGTTTCTTAGCAACACTTTATCCACCTATTTTTTTCACTCGCACTAGACGATCTCGCCTCACGGCTTAGCATTTAACACTCACAGAATCACGATTGCTGCAAAAGATTTTTTTTTGCTCCATATTTGGGCGCGCTATCTTGTTAGCCAACGTCTCCCTGCTGTTGCTACAGGAACAGCAAAAGTACTAGTGCTATAAAACAGAAGCTGTAGGCATTTGATTTCCAGACTGTGCAAGGCTGGGGACATATTATTTAACGTTTAATAATATTATATTATTATAATAGCTTAATTTAAATGATATTAGGCAGCGGAGACTTATACATAGGGATTCTAGGACATTATTGTTAATGGTATCACAATCAATTCCCAGGGACACGGTGGTTTACTGTCTTGTGTAAAATCATCTATTATAGAGAACAATATAATAGTTTCCGAATAGAATCATTTATTTAAAAAAAAAATCAACCTTCTGTATCTTTATGCTGATTGTTTTTGCTTCTCGATCTGCTAAGAAGAAATGACATCATTTTAAACCTAGCATTCACTGCCTTCATGGCGAAAATGTTAACTCGTCCATCGTTAGCACGAACCTTTGTTTTATTTTGACGTTGTGAAGCTTTTAACTATTCGGCATTAAGAGGAACCGTGTTTGGCAGAAGATTATTTTAATAACGCTGAAACAGTGCTGTCCTAAAAGCTGTCAAATACATACGCAATGTTTGTTTAGATTGGTTATCCACTTTTGAGATTTGTTTAAAAAGCAATCAATTCATTTATTAAGCATTAATTAAAAATGTATTCATCCATTCATTATCTAGCATCTATCCTGTTCAGGGTCTAGAGGGCGCTGAAGTCTATCCCAGATAACTTAGTGTGTGAGTTAGGGCGGGGTACATCCTGTACAATCAGCAGTTAATCACAGCACTAACACTTAGAGACGGACAACCATTCACACACACACACACACACACACACACACTCACTCCTATGGGCAATTTCGAGTAGCACATTCACTTATGCATCATCAATCACCAATGTGTTTGGAGGCGGGAGGAAACCGGAGAACCCTGGGAAAACCCGCACAAGCGCGGTGAGAACATACTCTAGTTAAAAATTTAAAACTGTCAACCACACATTTGTCCAATACAAAATAAAAAAAACTAAAAATGATTAATTCTATTATTTATTTATTTATCAGTTATTTTATTTTCGTTTAGTCTTTAAATCGATATGAAACGCTTATTCGTCATTAGCTTCTTCGTTCGTGTAAAAGCGTTGAGACTGAGCTGATGTGTCAGGTTCTGTCCATGTGCAGTGAGGCTTATAACGCCTTTTAATTGGCTAATTGTTTTTCTTCCTCACACGGCGGTTTGGAATGATTCATTACTGCCCATGCTGACTACTTCTTCCGTGCGTCTTGTTGCTCTTCGGACAAAGCAGACATTCTGGGAGCTTAAAAAAAAAGGCTTAGAATTTAGTCCAAGACATTGCTGAATATTATTCTGTGGAGAGGTTACTTTTTGATAAGTGATGACATGGAAGAAAATCAGGAGTCGGTCGGGATATCGGAATGCCGGAACCTTTTTTTGGTCTTAATTGCTTCTCTTTAAACAGTGCACACGTTTGTCATTAACGAAGCAGGATAAATGTATTTTTTAACCAATAACGGCACAATTTCTACACGGTAACTGGTGCAGTGCCGTGCATTTTTTGTGGGCATAAAAAAAAAAAAAAAATTTTTAGACACACCCATTTCTCTGATGTCATCTTGCAAATCTGGTCCATAGGGATAATAGGACCGAAAATAGATAAACGGTACACAAATGTCGCTTTGTATTTAGAATGTCTAAGACTTACAGCTCCATTATAACGCAGAACGGTGTTAGTGTGAAAAAAAGGCATTGGGGTTCTTTGGCCCGTTTACATGTGGCCCATGTACCATTTCTACCCCTTCAGCTATCTCCATCATCTCTGTGTGTTTGTCACTCCATATTCCCTCGGGACCCCGGCCTCCTCCGATGATGCGGTTTACTAAACAAAAACAAAGGCGCATGGGGAACCTAAGAGCAGCTGTTTGTCTCGCTGTGTGTGTGTGTGTGTGTGTAATGGCGATTGTGATACAAGGAAAGTGTATTGAACCAGAAGGAAAAGCAGCTATGTAGATACTCTCCCAACATCTCCTAATTGATTTTATTTTTGATTTTATTGAATTAGATTCTATTAATACACAGCAACCAAATATGCCAATATTTGTACATATCAATAAATATGCAAATGCGTACATTATATGTCCATTGCAAATAAATAGTAAACGCTTGGATGCAAATAAGTTTAAGTGTAATTGAGGCTGGTCTTAATTAAATTGACATTCTGTTGATGTCTTTGGTCACTTTTGTTCTAAAAGTTTCCTCAATTCAGATATGTACAGATATTTTCAAATATAATGCAGAATCACTTCATAGATGTCTATTTATGGAAAAAGTGAAAGGTGCCGGAAAGGATATATAAAGCTTTAAATAGGTCACTGCACTTTTACTGTTACTTTTAATGTCCTGATTTTAGTGTAAAGATTTCCAGGGTCCCGATACGACTTTTAAAGCTTCTCGGATATAATGGGTCCTGAAATAGACTTATTCAATTAAAATGTACAATCTAAATTTTATAATGAATAAAGAAACTTTCTTCCGTTACATGATGTGTGTTAATATGTCCTAGGACTTGCAAACTCTTTTGCTACCTTTAAAAGAACAACATTACATACTTTTAGTACATAGTATAAACAGGGATGCAGCACAAGTCCAGAGGAAAGCACTAGTGTCACTGAGGAGAATCGCGCATGACCGTCTCCATAGCAACAGGGTCATGCATCCAAACATGGTCAAAGAGAGTCATGGTGTGGTATGATGGCTGTCGAGGTTTGCACAGGCAAATTCATGCATAACATCACAGCTAAACTTGTGGAGCATAAATAATGGTGTGAGAAATGGTGAACACGGAACAATGACTGTGTCTGTGTGTGTGTGTGTGTGTGTGTGTACTTGTTTTCATGAATTTTAGAGGACACAAATTTGCATAATGACATGGGTATTACACTGGTATTACGGCATAATCATCTTTTCATGGGGACATTTCATGAGTCCCCTTAAGTTAAATAGGTTTAAAAACATAATAAACAATGTTTTATTAAACGTGTAAAAATGCAGAATTTTGTGCGGGTAGGGGTGTGTGTGTGTAGGTTTAGGAGTAGGGGTAGGGTAGGTGTGTGTGTGTGTGTGTGATATATAGGTTTAGGAGTAGGGGTAGGGTAGGTGTGTGTGATGTGTAGGTTTAGGGGTAGGGTAGGTGTGTGTGTGTGATGTGTAGGTTTAGTTGTAGGGGTATGGCGTGTGTGTGTGTGTGTGTGTGTGTGTGTGTGATGTGTAGGTTTAGTTGTAGGGGTTAGGGTAGGATATGGAATGTACAGTTTGTACACTATAAACATCATTACATTTCTGGAATGTCCCCATCAATATAGCAAAACAAGTGTGCGTGTGTAAAAAAAAAAAAAAAAAGAAACAGGAAAGGATGGACTTCCTCCTTAAGAAGTTTATGTCTTTAAATAATGCTACATTGTCTTTTTCTTTCTTTCTTTCCTCCTTCCTTTCTAAAACAATAAAATCATGCCAGTTTGCCAGCCGTATGTTGGCCGGGTGGTGTTAATTTTAGATCCTCCTTCTTCTGTTTTTAACAACTCACTCTGTTGTCTCATTCATTACTTACAGCTTATGTCTAGACCTTAGCTTGACCTTAGTTAAGCTATAATTCACAGACCCAGGCTTACTCGCAAAGCTGTAAAAGATTATATGTAGGAAGGCTTCATAGTAGATTTTGAAATAGTAAATAACAATCAGTTGATGTCTAAAATGATGTCTAAAATAATGCACTATATCTTTTACAACCAGGAAAAAAAAACATCACATTTCATTTCATGAGCCACTCTATAGCTGTTGAAGCCATCTTTCAGCAGCCAGCAATTACAGAGCAGTCTTTATTACACAGGCATTTATCTCACTGAATAATCTGGTCTTAAAATTTGATAGCTCAATTTCATTTCGGATAATTACATATACAATAGTGCCTAGACATCAGACAAGATAAATGTCTGAGTAGTCTTTAGACATTTAGACACTTAGGCTGTTTATACTGGATCTTAGGTCATTCTCCATATGTTCTACATGCAGCTGTTGATGTTGATGTCTACTCTTAGTGTAAATGAAAAGGCTTATGGCATGAGGCGATGAAGATTTATTACTGAGCATTAAAAAAAAAGATAGGGTGAATACACTTTACTGCTCATTTAACCTTGTGTCTGACCTTATGAATAACGATGCGTTACTGCTGATCTGTGATCAGTCCCAAACTTAAACATGATGATATAACTTAATGGTAGTTTTGTACAGCTGTAAAAATCATTGCCTTTACTCTAGGACGTCTGGTGCTAGTGAAATATGGCCTTGTGTCGTCTTCGCGCTGATAACTCACCTTAAATGGTCATGATGATGTTAAGGGATTACTACTGACTCCTTTTTTCCCCTTGCAGCTGTGCAGGAAAGTAAGGGTGTGTAAGGCCTTATGCAGCTACCAGAAGCACCAAATTTAATTCTTAGTAATTAGAGGTTGGTGGGCACAAACTAATGTTCATTAACAGCACATATAACTGGAAATGTTTGGATAGAAAGAGTCTCATAAGCATCTCCTTCCTAAAATGTCTCTTGAATGCTTTAGCTCTTCTGATTTCATTTGGCACATTTTATATACCTAGTCGAATGTCGAGTGAGATATTTGAATATATAAAACATATAACACTACATTTATGGCAGTACTAAATTCGAATATATGCAGAATGACGTATGCCTATATACGTATATAGTACATAGAATGCCTGCATAAAGTGTCAATATTTCTACACTGGAAGTTATGCCGTTCTAAAATAATAATTGTAATATGTAATAATAATATTGTACAATATATTGTAATAAGCGTGTAGGTGTGTGTGTGTTTGTGTTGTTAGACCTATAGTCTAATAGCATGGAAAGACACTATTATCCAAAAAACTCAAATAGTACTAATCTAGAAGGCATTCACATATAAAGGCTGTATATAA
>JAOUQX010000021.1:3496043-3509459 GCA_028566295.1 Liobagrus marginatus
GGTCGACATGCTTAAATATGTATGAGAAGCAAAGAAAGGGAGTTGGAGGGGGGGGGGAAAGGAGGAACATGGAGATGTAAAGAGGCACAGGAAATAGGAACGTACTTTAGGTAGCGTTATGTTTCTGCTGCAACCTTGTTATGGTATCTGTAAAAATGTAGGACCAAAATTTCCGTGAACATTACATCACAGTACAACCACTAGGTCTGAACAGGATGAGTAGGTTATTGTTGTGGACCTTAGATATGTTTCAATATACTTGATGAGCAAATACAGAACAATAAATCTAAGATTACCCCCAATCCACAATCTGTCCATATCCTGTTGGATCGATCCGACCCTCTTCAGACTTTCCTCTACAAAAAGCCTAAATGTCTGATCAATGAGCCATTTTTGTGTGGGTTACATGCAGGTTTTGAATCCAAGCCCAACCGCTACCTATTCACAGCATCTTTGCAAAGGCATCCAGAGTCTAAAGTCTAATCAGAATCCATGATCCTAAGAAGGGTCCTATGGCTATTAGAGGCGACGACAGTCAGATTCAATGCAGCTCAGCTTTTCAAGCATCGTGTAACATACAACGTGCGACAATATATATAAAATTCAGGACATTTCAATAATACCAAAATAGTCCCTTTTGCGTTTTTGTTCCAGTATTCAGATTCTGCAATACATCATCTATGGTGTTGCCTCTTTCTTCTTCCTGTACGGCATCATCCTGCTAGCTGAGGGCTTTTACACTACCAGCGCGGTTAAGGAGATGCACAGCGAGTTCAAGACCACCGTATGTGGACGCTGCATCAGTGCCATGGTAAAAGTCAATCACACAAATGCTTACACACATACACACACAGACAAGGTTTACAGCATTTGGCAGACGCCCTTATCCGGAATGACTCTTACAACCGAGCAGTTGAGGGTTAAGGGCCTTGCTCAGGGGCCCAGCAGTGGTAGCTTGGCATAGCGCACAACCAACAGCCTACATTCGGTGCACATTCAGACCCAAAGCTGCAGCTGGAACACTTGGATAGCGCCGTTTATGCCATATAGTCCAATTCTCCTACAGCTTAACATAACGTCTAGCCTGTTTGCTGTGTCTGAGTGAGTTTGCATGTGCAGTCGCTCTAATCCCTATGGATCAGGCTTAACTAGGTCACCATATTATTGTGCGATTGAGCATTAACCCATACATTCCAGTTATTTCAACCTGACCTAGTTCAAGCTTCGATAAAGGATTGCATTTGAAGATTCTTTTTAATCCTGTATACCGGTTCATGGCTATACTATTTCAATAATAACTATCGGTCATACTATTCATATTTAAAGGAAACAGATTGATATCATTACAATGCAGAATATCACCTTTAAAATGTCATTGCTATGTAAACTTAATAGGGGTTAGACAGAAAAATAGGATGCTTTATTTGCTACCATTTATTATTACAGGTGTACAGTATAATTATGCCTGGACGTATGTGTGTATATATATATATATTTTCAGATACTATTTCTCACATACACATGCATACAGTGAAAGGTTTTTATTCCGCATATCCCAGCATATGAAATATATGCTTATATATATAGAAATATATATATATATATATAGGTATTTGTTAAAGAGCAGTGTTTGCTCCTGACAAAATAGATTCGAGATGCTTTATCTATATGTTTTAAAGATGCAGCAGAGTTATGCATAAAGTATAAATTTATCACATATAAATATTAGCCTGTACACATACAAATAGTGTCATTAAGTTGTTAAACACTATGCCTAGTCTAATATATGTCTTTATTGTACATGTGTTAGTATTAAAAATGCAATGTTTTCCCTATAGTTTGTGTTCCTGACCTATATCTTGGGCTTGGCTTGGCTGGGCATTTTTGGATTCTCTGCTGTGCCAGTTTTCCTGTTCTACAACATGTGGACCACATGCGCCGCCATGAAGTCTCCCATCGCCAACCTCACTTCTATTGACAACATCTGTGTGGATGTGAGGCAGTACGGTGAGAAATAATGGAGTGAAACAGAATACAGCCTTAGTGCTTTGTACAATCGAATTTAAATCGATCAGCCATAAAGAGCTTGGCCTGTTGCCTGTAAGAGAAAGAAAAAAACAGGTACAATAAGAAGTTTAGCTCTGTTCCCTAAGGAAAGGTTGGCATAAACGTGCCCTCGGGAATGTAAAATGTGATGAATAGTATCGTGCATGTTTGAATGCACAGTACCTTTTACATTGAGTGGTGACCATGTGGCTGGGCAAATTGAAGAAAAAACATTCAACGTAACCTGGGGTGTACTTTTATATCATCAGGAGTCATTCCCTGGAA
Organism: Liobagrus marginatus; assembly: GCA_028566295.1. Lineage (NCBI taxonomy): Eukaryota > Metazoa > Chordata > Actinopteri > Siluriformes > Amblycipitidae > Liobagrus > Liobagrus marginatus. The sequence continues at coordinate 3,498,375 of JAOUQX010000021.1, forward strand.
TGCAGATCCTGGGAAGGCATGTGGACAAACCTTGGCCGACATTTGTAACACCAGCGAGGTAAACTTTCAACTCACTATTTCAAATGTTTGTCTAAGACTGAACGATTTCAAATGATGTAAGTGGAAGAATAGAATTCAGTCTCATAGCATTCGCTAAAGTGACTTATAGTAGTGACTTATGCCACAATGAACTATACTTGGATTATGTTTTCTAATAACCATGTTTACATTACAGAAATAACAGGATGGTAAGATTTCTTTTTTTAAACCTAAGAATTAAAGAGAATATAATTGTTTAGCTTATTGAACATACTGTAACTAAGAGTGTGAAAACCTATCATGGATATACGATCTAAATATTTTTTCCCGACAGATCAGGAAAGAGACCCTTGGTTAATGGGGCTTCAGAACAATTAAATTCAAATCCTATTTATCACATACACACACATGCAGTGAAATGTTTTTATTACGCATATCCCAGCATATGAATTTGAACGCTGGGGTCAGACAGAATGTACAGCGCCCCCTGGAGCAACTGAGGTTCAGGGCCTAGCTCAAGGACCCAGTGATGGTAGCTTCCCTGGTACAACGCTTGAACCCCAACCCTCTGATCACTGACCCAGAGCCTTACCATTGAGCCACCACCACCACCCAGCCACCACCACCACCCAATGAATAGAAATTCTGTGTTAAAAGTGATGCTCGTATGTCTTCCCTTCCGCTGCAGTTCTATTTGTCCTACCATCTCTACATTGTGGCGTGTGCCGGAGCGGGAGCCACTGTGATAGCACTGGTAAGATAATAAAATGAATATCAAACCATATTCCTTTTCCACATGTTCAACAAATGACATCTTACCATAAACTTTACTGTGAACATTACTGCCTTCAGAGTCTGTTGTCATGGCAATTCATGATTTTATTAAATGACGAACATCTATACCCTTTATTTATTTATTTATTTGTTTGTAATTCACCCATGAAGACCAAGCAAATCTGTAGTTTTACCATATAAAATGTCAGGATTTGTCAATATTCCATGCAGAGATGTGCTATTTTACTCCTATATATATATATATATATATATATATGTACTCTCATTCACACCCACAGATACCCAATAGATACTCCAATAGGGCCCACCTACACCCACAGATACTCCGCCCATTCCTAGCATTCCAACCCATTCCTATAGATGCTCTGCCCACTCCCATTAATGCTCACAGACCCTCTGCCCGCTCCAAACTCCCAACCAACCCCAAGAAGACACTCTCCCCACTCCCACCTACTCAAATACCCAAAAATACTCTGCTGTCCATTTGCCAATGATGTAATGCCAAAGGTTTACTGTCTAATGCTCATTGTATTTGTAAACGTAATTCGCATTTACATCTGCGCACTGAGGTCCACATTACCGACTTGCTCTCTTCTCCTCTGTTCTCTTCCTCCCAGCTCATCTACATGATGGCCACCACGTATAACTATGCTGTGCTGAAGTTTAAGAGCCATGACCACAGCCGCACCACTAAGTTCTAGGTCTTGCACTGTCTAGAGAGCGAGCACTAATTGTAGACAGTTACAAATGGGTTGAGGAATGTAGACGGGGAGATAGCACAAAGAAAGTGTATTACTGACCACATGGACGACGCTGTAGCTTACTGAGGATTATATCGATCACCATGAACATGTAGTGCAGTGACTACTTGTGTTTTGTAATGAAAAGATTTGGTTTCCAGACAGAACGTTCATGCAATTTATCCACATCGATGACCGGTTGGTCTTAAATCCATTGACTGCCATCAGACCGGTCAAATTAACGTTAACCCAAGTCTTCTAGAAACATCTCCAATCATATGTGTGTGTGCTATAGAATCTAAAAACTAAGTAGTCTCACGACCAGGATCAGTATAAAAAGACTTGTTCTGTCCATTACTTTGTACCGTAAATGCCCTGAGGCACCAGCAGTCCAAGCTAATGTAGTTCAGATACTACATACAGTCAGAGAGCGATTATTGGATTAGTGGATTAATCCGACGAATGAAAGGTCACTAGAAACATCCGGTGCAAGGTTTGATCCCAATTCGACTCTGACGTTCACTTCTCATCATTTGTACCTGTGAAGGGCATGAATTGGACTTTGCCAGATCCTGATAGTTTTTATGCTTGGCGCTATGTAATGTTTCTTTTTGGATTTGACTGACTTTTGGCAATCTTTGGACTTTTTATACACTGACAAGTTCGGCTCTAGAATTTGCTTTCGGAACTGGTAGACGCTTTTTTGTGTTAATTGGAAAATAAAAATGTAATACGCAGACCGAGAACTCTTGTCTTTTTATTTAGTGAAACAGTGTTAAGACGTATAGATCACTCTTACTAGCTAAGACAGAACATTATTACGACGGTCAGTAAGTATTCGCCGTGTTCTAAGTAGGTTAGATTGTAATCGCCCTGAAATAACAATTGCGCAATGTTCTAAAACACACTGCTGTAATACTAGCTTGCTTTAGTGTTAGCAGTTAGGCAATAAAAACTAACACTATGATATGCCATTGTAAAAAAAAAAAACTTTTTATCTTTTTATCTGCTTTAAAACTTTCAAAAGTTCCTAGAACAGCTCAGAAAATGTTCTGCTAACCACAAATTGTTAACTGATTTAGCTCATAGCCGCATCACAGCCTAGCCTAGCCTAGCCTGTTTACTAACTTGCATCACACCTAAAAATTAACATCATAGCCATGTGTCATGTTATAGCGCACGCACATCAACTAAAACATTGTATCCATGGAACTAATCGTTTTGACCCTTCTATTACAATCGTACTGTAGATGCTAACCGAATTGTAGGCTAACTCTTCTAGCTAGCTTAATCTGACTAACCCACTCACCGCTAATACTTCTTTCTTCTTCCAACTCATTCCTCTCTATTACAGGTGCACTACCTAATGATCTTGTCAGCAAACTGGGCGTATATAAAAGGCGCGTGTCAGCAGACTCATGCCTACCAGGACATCAAGACTAAGGATGACGGCGAGCTCCAGGACGTGCAGTCGCGCTCTAAGGAGGGCCTGAATTCATACTCGTAAACGAGGCAGACGTCAACTTAATTCCACGATTAAACACACACACACACACACACACACACACACGCACAAAACAGAGCTAACTAACATGGCCTAACGGTGTGCTACAGCAACAGTGTGTTACAGAGCAGTTACAAACATGATACGTACATTAGTCAAGTTAGCATTTTTAAATGTTTACTTTGTGTTGGTAATTCGGATGGTATGGAATTGCATGTTTGATCTTCAGAATTGTACTTATTTCTGTGCTTTTTGCTAACGACCGACGGCTAAAGCGGAAGTGAAAATTCCAGGTTACGACTGTTGACACTGTTGACGTACTACACAACCTCACAGCACTTACTGTCTGCACTAACATGCTACAGACATTTTGCAGGAACTGAATGAATGTTGTTTTGCTTTTTTTTTATACTTTACGTATGCCTGGTTTAATATGAAACTTCTCGGATCTTCTTTCTCTCGGCTCTTCGTCAACGGTTTCCTTAAAACAGTTTTTTTTTTTAACTACTAACGTTATTTTGGTTTGTTTTCTTCTCAATGTTGGTACTTGAGACCATGGATAGTATAATAGACGCCACATTCGCCATTGCTGCCAAACGTAGGGAAAAGTTACAAATATCATGGTCTTCTTCATATGCAGTGTAATAAAACAAACAAAGAAGAAAAAAGAAAACTGGTACCGGTTACTGTAGGTTGGAAATGAAATGATTATTATGATTATTTTTTAAATCAGCCCATTGAATAATAAAAAAAAAGATTAAAATGGATACTGCTTTAATTATAATAATAAATAAAGGTTTTATTTCACTTAACTTGTTAACTGACGGCTATAAGAAAATATTTGAAATTGACCTAACGAACGAAGACATTAAAACTCATTTTATGTACAATGAAAAAAAAACCTTTGCAACAAAATGATATTCTTAATTCATAAATATACATTTTCATAAACTTCTGATACGTAGTCCGGTCCGACTTCAATTTTAAACCACGCCTTAATCAAGTCATTAAATATATTTCTCTTATGGTCCAGATCAACTTTGATGTCTTGTATATCTCACATACGATAATATTACGGCAAACTAATCACCGGTGCGTTTTTATTACGTTTATTTATTCATTTTTTTACCAAGCCGCTCGCCTCTTTTTCTAAACGGCACAATATTTCAGCATCGTCAAAAAAAAATGTATACCAAATTATGTATCAATTATGTACCAAAATCAAATCAATGAACTTGACTTAAAAAAAAATAGAAATTGCGAGCTTTGCTTTTACGGCTAGCTCAGCATCCTAGACAGCTGTAAATGATCATTCAGAAGTGAAGATTACATTCCCTGCAACCGGCAGCACAGACACTAGCGTTAAATATTAAAATCATGTGACATTTCTGGTCGAGAGTGCGACCGACTTGTATCAAATACGTCATACTGATAGTGTTAAAAGTAAAAGATTTGAAATAAATTCACTTGCTGGTCCTCCCGCCTCGTTCCCCATGTGAATATTTCACGCTTTTGGTGGTTTTTTGCTCTTTTCTTGTGGAACTTTTCATGCCTTGATATATACCGGGTTTTGTGATTCGTCGATCAGTGATTCCTTTAATTATGCGCATATAAATGTTATCCCCCAAACTGCCATGTACAAGTACAGAATTTTTCATCATTTTATGGTATTTTATAATCGAGCCTTGCTTACACAGCTATATATATATAATCACATATATATAGTAATGTTAACTTTTTATTGCTGTTTTACAACACTATTCTTTTCTTTTTTTTCAGACATCTTTTATGAAAGCATGTTAGTGCTGTCCACTCATACGGTACTGATTATTAAAGTTTCTCGCTATGTTCTGTTCAGTTTAAGGGGACGTGACTGCAGGGATGTGCCCACAAGTACTTTTTTTTGTATAAAAAGATTTGATGTTTTATTGTTCCCTTAATTTTGCATGATAGAAAGATGATAGTTCTAGTTTTTTGCTTTCAGTCTGTAGGTGATGTGTAGTCCATTGTTCTGATGAATTCGAATAGTGTTTTTTCCTTCCTATTCCCTATCGCTCCTAAAAATAACTAGCAATTGTATGTTGATGGGATTGTAGTCATAGATATTTCATGGTCTATTTGATTTGAAAAGTTTTATGAATCCTGTAAAGTGCTTTTTGTAACCTTCTCTAGTAAAAAATGATATTTTATATGATCGACACATGCTGCGTCTGATCTTTTTCCAGCAAACCGACTTTCAACAAAATTTTAATTGTTACTTCTTTTGCAAAGCACTCTAAACGCATAATACTTTGAGTTTTGGTTCTGTAGACCTTATTTTCGGCGTATTATATTATCTCCACATATAATCTAATGAACTATCCATGATAGGAAGGTAAGGTAAAATCCTTAATCCCTTGACAAAAAAAAATCCTACAGGAGTTTGATGAACTTTTTTTGGAATTATTATATATAGAATTTCAATCATATATTGTTAATTTGATTCTTTTTATACACCGCTGTCCATGTTCCACAATAATCATTTTATAATTGGTTATAATTGAGATATGATTGCTGTATTGGAAATCCTTGCATAACATAAATGATTTAAACAGACGTTACTTTGAGGCAGCTAAGCATTAAAGTGACATACAATTCACACAGTGCGCTTCTGCCGAACATAAAAGCTGTCTGAAATCCTGGAACTGCTCCTGAATCAGTCAGTGGCAACATGGTGGTGCACATGCACTTCAGCACTTTTGTAACCATATAGACATAATAGGGAAAAACCAGTAATAGAATAGATGGTTTGATATAAATAATTAATAAGACAAGTACATATTATAAAAAAAAAAAAAAACTGAAAAAAATGATGCTACAGTGAAGTATAATCTGCTCTCTCTATTCTACACACGGAGTGGACGTTTGATGCCATCTAGTGGAAATATTAAATATAACACCATTATTGGAAATGTCCTTGGTTCCTGGTCTCTGGCTAGCACACCTAAAAGCTTCTAAAGCTCAGCAGTTAAATTAGGACACAATCTCTCTCTCACACACACACACACACACATAATAAGATAAAATATTAAGAACCCCCCTCCCCCAAAAAAATACATTAGTCATAATAAATAAAAAAATAGGTTGGTGTTCAACCCCTTTAGGCTGCGCGCTGATGCACCAAAAGTAATTAAATAATATTGTTATTGCTAAATCCTAACCTGAAGTAGGATTTCACCAGATCATCCGCTTTTATGCAAAACAGTGAAACGTTTCACACAATTATTTAACATATTACAAGCTTAATATTGTATCAATTGAACTTGATAACTTTATTCTTGGGGTGGTATAGCGGTTAGCGATACAGAATCCAGTGCAGGGGTCCCTGGTTCTTTAAGCGAGCTTTTGCAGGGTAAGTTGATGGTACAAATGACTTTCAGAAGACAAGTGCACATTTATGAATAGCACAATTTTTCCCCCCCAGCCACTTATTTATTTACAAAAGAAATTGACAAGACAAGAAATACAGAGACGACGCAGCAGATATTAATTCAGAAAAATGTACAAAATATTCTTAGTAATGCACTTAATCAAAAAAAGAAATCACACCAAATTTGTAATAAATTAAACTCTGAAATTGTTAACTGTTAAATTAGTGATTACTCTTTCATTAGGTCCAAAGTCGTTGGTAAGATCATAAAGTTAAATTGTGTAACATTCCAGATGTGTAAATGTGATATAATGTGTAGTTCAACTGACATTGTTGTTGTTTTGTCCTAAAACAGCACAGATATACACACGCAAATGACTCAGGGTTTGTGGTATGAAACAAGAAAAATTTGAAGCACCAATTCTTTATCTTCCTCAAAAAGCTTGTCATGGGGTTATGCGATGCAAAATAAGAGCTACATCCTAGCCATACTAAGGGAAAGGAGAAGTCCTACACATACACAGTACAAGGGTGAGTGTGACGATTCACTGCAATTGGCCATTTGATAATTGTGTTATGACGTGTGTTAAGAGTTTCCAGGGTGTTATTTGTGTAATGTCACAAAACGGTGCACAGGAACATTATATTTACCTCTAGTGTTCTTTCATGTGTCTCTTAAAGCTGTGCAATTGAATATTTGTCTATCGGAGGAGTAAAGGCACTGTCGAGAAATAACTATGGCGCTCAAATGATGGTTACAATTTAAATGTGTTTAATAGGCCCCGCCCCCTATGATCATCATAAACCTGAAAACATCCTTACATTCATGAAGCATTTGAAAATGGCCATTCACTGAGACAGTGTGTTTTTCCAAAACTAATAAATCAACCTGCATTTAAACAAACTCAACTCACTACATTTACTCACAACATTTGCAAATGCTGTTGGTGTATAAAGAACGCGGTTAAATCAAACCGCATCACATTATGAGAGAGTAAGTGGTTTTGGACACATTTAATAGTTTCAATTCAGTGTACCCAAAACATGACCGGTTTAATGTGCATTAAACTCTATTTCCCATGAGTGCCTAACTTTCCACTGGCCTGAAAAATGGCCTCTAATGGTAAAACTGCAGGACTAATTTCTTGAAGCTACAGATTCTTACACACAAATGCTACCCTCCTTTGCAAAAGCTCCAATAGTCTCTGAAGGGTTGTGTCATATTAAACCTGTTATAACAGTTAATCAAAGCCATTTGTGCAACAATCCTGAACATGCTTAACAAACATGTGGTCCACTATTTTTAACAATCATAATTTAATTCCAGTTGCTTTGACTATGAATATCCTGAATAACTAAAAACCTTAAGAGACCAGGATAGAGCTTTTGCACATCCCTAGGAAGTCCATAAAAAGTCCATTAGGCAGCTTTAAATGATCCGTGGACTGACTTTGCCATAATGTCCAGTTGTTACAAGCAACAGCGACTGCCAGAGCGTGGCTTCCTGGACAAATCCACAGTGTCTGAGGGCATGACGTGTGCTTGACGATCCTCCAATGCCAACACACGCCTTGCAGCCTCTTCAAAAGCCTCAGCGACATTTGTCGCGTCCTTGGCACTAGTTTCAAAGTACGGGTGGCCGCCATTATCGTAACACCAACGCTGCACCTCTTCGGTGGACACCTGCCGTGCCACCACATCGATTTTATTGCCCAGAACTATGAAAGGGAAGGTTTCAGGCTCTTTCACGTCAGCGTAGTAGGCGAACTCCTTCCTCCAGTGCCCAAGGTTGACGAAGCTTTGTGCATCGTCCACGCCGAATGTGAGAAGGCAGCAGTCGGAGCCACGGTAGAATGGCGTGCGCAGGCTGCGGAAGCGCTCCTGACCGGCAGTGTCCCAAATCTGCAGTGTCACTCGCCGGCCATCTACCTCCAGCTCTTTGTTGAGGAATTCGACGCCGATGGTGTGGAAGAGGTGTGCGTCAAACTTGTCCGAAACGTATCGGTTCATGAGGGATGACTTGCCTACACCACCATCCCCAAGCAGGATCACCTTTAGTAGAGATGACTTGGCTGCCATGGTGAGGAAATTTAAGTGAATTCTGATAAGAAAAGTCATTTAGGGAACTGTTAGTAAAATGGCAAAATTGGAAAGGATTTTGCTGAATCTACTGGTTTATCATCGACCAGTACAACACAGAAGTCTGTGAACAATGTTCAGAGCTGTATTAAGCCTGCTAAGTCGATGAACTGAGTTCAATTCAAACTGATTCTCAAGCTGTGTCAAAGACCATACCATCTCTCCCACCCACAGAGCATGGCAAGTGTGTATCTTACAATAGAATATATGATTCGACTTGTTCCTATTTTTAGCGAATGTCCTATTGTACAATTACAATGAATGACTCTGCTCTATCTTGGTTATCACACAAGGGTCCATGAGTAACAGTTTATCATTTACGTTTATTCTCAGCACAGCCTTGCCAATGACATAGTAGCGTGTGTAACGACGTCAGAGGTTTCAAATAACTTAATAAAACTCCTGGGTTGAGCAACAGTTCACAATCAATAAGTATTTAGCCGACAGCAGGCCAACGGAGAGAAAATACCACTGAAAAACATATATACAAGAATCGTTTTTTCTTGTTTGTACACTACTATATATTTTTAAGAATGATAACATAAGCTAGCTCATTTACAGCCCGTATATAATAGCCCCTAATTTACAATTAGACTCGGCTATCCTGTATGTTTTCCTTAGGAGAGTCCAAAGTGAAAACCGAAACCCGATTATCACAGTCTAAGTTCCACCCTTTTGTATAAACTGACAACAGAATGGTCAGGTCTTTCTGGCGTTTGTTCTCGAAGATCTAAAGAGCCACTGATGAAGCACAATATGTCGCTTAAATATACATTCAGACACTTGTCCCAATTCGACATACATTACTAGTGTGTCTTTTTAACTTTTTAAAACTTTTAGTGTTGTAAGGGACATAAAAAAAAAAGAGAGCTACTGTGCATAAGGACACCTTCATTATCAGTAAAACCACAAACTGTTCACACTGTAAGGTGGTCACTTAATATTTAAACAAACCCAAATCAGGGATTGGTCTCAGTTAATTTAGCACAAACTACCAACAGCAGATTGGTTAAACTACTGAAGGACTTGAATTAAACAATGTATGAGATGTTAGCTACTGCATGAATTTGTATGATAGAGGTTCATTCATCTCAAACGTTAGCCGTTTAGCATGTAGGAGCTCAAGCGCTCTTGCTTGAGAAAACATTTATTCTAAACGGCCATGACATTGACACATTTCAGTCCTGTTAAAATATTGTAGGAAGGATAATAAGTCATAACTGTTAACACAAGAACGAAGACACAGACACAAGATACAGAAACAAAACTATTTGTATTACTTCATGTCATTACAACCCTGAAGCGACGTTATCTAGGTCAAATCTAGTAAAGTAACATTAGCTAACTAAGCTATATGGTCACACACTAATAAAATTCACGATAGGCTAAAAAACAAAACAGGGATATTGGACGTTTCTTATAACGTTTAAGAAGTAAACAAGGAATACAACAACTGTCTAGAAGTCAGCAGGAAAGCGTAAAATTATTAAACGAAGCTTCCTGGATTGAATAGCATCAATGCTAATAGCGTTAAACTGTCGAAACAACTTTAACGCTAGTCGTGCTTTAGAAACTCGACAGTGGGAACATATTCACAACAACTCCAACAAACGAAACAGCTAATTTTTAGCAAAGGAAAAATGTTGTTACCTTTATAGTTTAGCGACGGGTATCGACGAAGAGCTGCGTGTGCGGCGCCATTCCTCCGGTCTTGTAGGGATTTTTCCTAGTCATGGCGCCCCGGGGCTTCTTCCGTTATTCATGTGACCAGACACTCGAACACTCAGATTAGGGCACAAGTCATTTAGTGGTGGACTTCTAAGCCGTCTGTTAAAATTCTGTTTAAAAAAACCCCAAACACATTTAAAAATGGTTACACCGCTTAAAACGTCCAGTCAGGTGATGAGTATGTGAGTCTTTATCAGCTGTTTTTGTAATGTCCAGCAAACATGGAACGTTGCATAATCATTCCACACATTCCACTTCATGGTGAGTTGGGTATCAACTGTAAACTACTAAATGTATTAAACGTTCTCTATTAAATAATGTTCTATATTAAACATGTTGTACATGTTTAAATATACAAATGACATTTAGAGCTGGGAGGCAAATCCAAATAATCCAAAGCTGTATTTCATTTTGAGAAAACAAAATGCAAAATCAACAATAAAGACCAGATAATCTAAGCAATATTTCTATATATAATAATATACACAATAAAATTAAAAAAAACATTAGAAATAAAAACATAAAACATTACCTGTCAATTACCTTGTTTAATTAACATTCCAAATGTTTAATAGTGTCAAAAGCTGTTTTCATGCATGTTACTCAAAACAGTATTTCAAACAAAACATTTTCTTTTCTTTATTTTACTAAAGAAATAGCATCATCCTTCTTAAAGTTAGACTTTATAAAAATACACACTCATTATGATTATTTATCCCACCCAAATATTT
>JAOUQX010000021.1:3663425-3675531 GCA_028566295.1 Liobagrus marginatus
GGGGAAACACCAGTGCTAAACTGCTATTGCTGCTTCTGGAACCAGCAGTCATGTTTGCCGTCCTTCTTTTCTTTTCCTTTTTTTTTTTCATTGCCTCTTTTTATGTTTATGCCGCTTTCTGTTACATAGAAATTACAGTTGCGCTTTGTCAATGGCTACGTATGTAAAGAAAAACAATTAAATAAAATAAAGATTCAATGCGTATCTTTTGCCCAGTTAATTTATGAGTCATTGAAATTGTAGTTGTTTTGTGTTACTAGAAATACTAGTAGTGGGGTGGGGGGTGTTAATAGAAATAGTAGTTTGGGGACGAAATGCCAACCCAACACTGGATCTCGGTATTTTTATTCAATAAAAATACACATTTGGAAACTCCAGGATATGCAGCAACACCAAAATTCGAACCACATTTCGTTTTTCCTGATAAAAATTCCAACTTATTTTCCCCGTCAACAATATAACTTCATTTGGTTTAAAAAAAAAAAACACCAGAAAGACCATCTTGCTTTTGACCAACAAATGGATAAATGTCCTAGCACTGACTACTTCACTGTTCGCTTTGGTCCTTGAGCATAAAGCCTACATCGAGCAGTGCTTGCTGAAGCGGATCCAGCAGTCGTCTCGGTTTGTGTGTCGTTCTGCAGATGAAGATGTGCGTCGCTGAAACAGGTTCTGTAAATATCATTTCCGCCCTGAGGCGGTTTAACAAAGCTATGAGAGAGAGAGAGAGAGACAGGCGTGACGTCGTTACGGTGACATTAACTCGCAGCAAGTCTACTGAAGCGTTGCTACGGCACAGCACAATGAAAAACAACTTTATATATATTTATGAAAAGTGGTGCCGCGCCACTGAAGACGTCCGAAACGGTGTGTGTGTGTGTGTGTGAATGCATGCTTGGATAAGACCGGTAATTGTTCTACGCCGGCGTTAAGGACGTCCTGCAGTAAAAGCGGCCCTCAAAACTCGTAAGCTGAACATGGTTCAGATTAATCAGATGTGTCTTAAGCACAATGCCGTGTATAGAGGCATTTACTCTATGCCCACGCCACGGCCAACGATGGCACATGGTGCCACCTGGCTCGAGGGAAGGCTCTTCTTTTTTCAAAACAAAGGTGCTCCTAACAGATATTTCAGGCAGCATTTTATCCCCAAAGAGCGCAGCCCTATGATCATCGGATCATATTTTCAGGTAGAACACGAGGGGCTGTGTGATCTGTTGTTGTTGTTTGTTTTTTTTTAACTAATGTAAATGTACAGTTTTAGCATCACAGCATAATAACCAGCCATATAGTTCAGCAAGTGTCCGCTTACGTAACCATATAAATACAATCATTATGCTGATAAAGCTTTTTTTTTTTTTTTTTTTTTTGGAAAACTATTGCGAGCATTATTAAAAGCTAATAATACATAATATCGATCATTTTGTTTCGTAAAATTGTAAAAAATAAAAAAAAACTATACCCCAAACGCCTACTTAAAATTCTAAACCATTGTAAACCATAAATAACCCTTTGCTTCCACAAAAAAATAAATAAATAAAATAGTAAATATCTTAATTATGGCAATACCCTCCATCCTTTTTAAAAGATGCATTTGATGCTCCTTTTAGCCCACAAAAAAAAAGAGAGAAAAGGAAACGCTTTAACGGTTCTCCTTAACGTAATGATAAAATGTTGCCAAAAATATCTTAAATTACACAAGTACTACATACATAACTGAATATATTTTATCCATAGATTAATATGTATATAAATGTCTCTGTTTAAGTTAAAAACAAAAGATACAATTTGTATCAACGAAGACCGGTATTCTCTGGCTACCACAGGGTCATGTCAGTAACGCGTGCCGTCTCATTGGAGGTTCCGGAACGTGTGACTCGCAAATGATTCTCGCCCAAATCAGGCGTTTCCTTCCGACTGCTCGTAAAGCGCCTGGATGAAGATGACGAGTGATGGCAGCATGCATCCTGTATGAGGACAACCAGAGCAACCCTTACTAAAACTAAGGTACTAAGACAGACTGGTGGCGTCTGTCTCACCTACACTACACCTGCAGATATGGACCATGGCGACAGTTTTCCAAAAAAATAAACAAATTACTGTCTTCCACCACGTCCCCCCCCTTTTTTTTTTTTTTTTTTTTGAAAAACTCCGCCATTGTATTTAATAGCACTGATGATATGATTATACGAGTTGGTAGATGGGAATTTCCCAGACCTACTGGTGAGCACATGATCACACGTCCACACGCGAATAAAAGTCGCTCGGTTACAAAAATGAAGCAAATTGTGGAAATTTTTTTTTAAATAAATGATAATTTAAAACTATATTACTAAAATAATACTAATATACTTTCCCAAAGACCCAATGATTCAAAAATTGGTGGTGGTTAGGGGAAGTAATTCTGAGACATGAAATCAAAACAAAAACACTTCAAGTGAGACTAGGCGTTATATCACAAGGGTTATGAAAGGCCAGACACTGTAGGAACTTTCAATAAAATGTAAAAACATTTATTTTCTTGTCACAAAAAAAAAAGCAGACAGGGTCCTGCCCTTTACTTGCTCTTGATTTGGTCATTTCTTTTTCTTTTTTTTATTATTATTATTTAATTTATTAATCCTAATTTCTGCACCAGCGACAACGACCACCTCATCGCTGTTCACTCCTACAAATAATCTGGCCTTTCATCGGTTCTTGTTTGATTGACATAAGTTATCAAACGTTGCATTTGATAAACAGCAATGTAAAAAAAAAAAAAAAAAAAGTGCCTTGTGAAATCAGTAAATGCTCACCTGAACTCAACTTAATCAACTTAAAGCAAAACCTTGCTGGAAATATATAGACTTAAAATAAATAATGTAACACTCATTTCCACATTCACGCTTTCAGGTAGACATATTGCTACTAGCAGTTATGGAACCACTGCTGAAAAAACTCGGCTTGACCGACGTCAAACTGGAAACCCAAGTATGAAATGGCTCATCCTCGTTACGACCAGGTTTCTTCCAAAACCTTATAAAAGCTCCAAACGGAAGCACTGTTTAACTTCTCAATGCCTGGACTATTCCTAGCGGACACCTTTGTGGTCTTCGAGAAACACAAGTTAATCGAATACAGTATCGTTGCTACAGTTTCAATTATTTGCAAGGGATGTTAGTATCCACTCTGGCTCTTTTCGGCCAAGATCGCGGCTGCCAGCTGTTGGGCATCGGTAACATGTGGATATCGACCCATGACCAGGCGGACAAGCTCAGTGGGAAAGATGTTGCACAGGTTGACGAACACTTTCTCACGCAATTCTTGGTAGCGACCAAAGGCAGGTGATTCCTGGTGCAAGTGGTTGGGATGAGGAGGGGAAGGATGAAGAGGAGTTTGTCCCCAAGGTACCCGCCATGCTGGCTGCCGGTTTTCTGGAAGGCTCTGAAAGGTGAAGGACTCGTAGCAGGGTTGCTGATAATATGGCTCCCAGCTGGCCATCCTGTCCTGGTCTGGGAAAGGCTTCCTGGGCAAAAGCGGTGAGCGCTCATATAGCCTGGAGTCAGACACGCTGTCAAGGCGTGTAGATGCTAGGCCCCGACTCCGTGGGGAGCTCTGAGACGGATACTCTCCGGGACAACTGGATCTGGCACCAATCATCTGGTGCTGGACTTGTGGTCCAGTGAAGGACACGGAGTGCTTGAAGTGGGGCTCCGGAGGCTGGTCGTCTTGAGTGAAGCTGTGTCCGCGGGCCATCCCGTTATAGTATCCTGGGTGAGTCGGCGGCACTGGGGAAAGCACACGGCTCTGGTGGTGATGGTGGGTTGACGGTGGCAGGACCATGGACAATGGGTACTGCCTGCGGTGGTGATGGAGATGGTGGTAATGATGACATTTGAGCCCATCGTCCAACAGCGAGTCGGGCGAGCTCATACAGGAGCGCTCACCAGGCGGCACCGTGCCATATGAATCGGAGCTGGCACTGCCCTCACTGCTGCAGTCAGATGCCACGGAACTGAGCCGTGTATCCATGTCGGACAAAAAAGGTCGCTCTGGGCTCCTTTGGGAGGATAAGCTGAGGCCCGAGTAGCCGCGGACAATGGAATAGTAGCTAAGGTCCGGAGACTCGCAGGTAGGATAGGAGTCTGTTTGAGGGAAAGCTGGTACTACGTGGCTTTTGGAAAAACATGTCAGCTGCTCTCTCTGGTCTTGTGTGTGAGTGTGGCAGGATGGGGGTCCACCTGGTGCAGGGGGTAGTGTCAAGCTGCTGTTTTGAGTGTCTGCTTTGGTTTTGGAGCTCAGCTTGTCCTCCACATCACCGTACGAAAGGGTGCGGACGCTGGAGTCTGACTGCCGCTTTGAGTGCGAACGCTTTCCATCACCGGATTTATCGTTGCGAGAGCCTGCAGGAACGCTGTGGCTTTTCACTAGGCCTGACTCATTTGCGCCTTTGGCTGCAGAGGACTTGGCACTAGCACGGAGCTCGTCGGCTACGGCACGCTGAGGCTGGGTGCCACGCTCTGGGTGGTAAAACTTGCACTTGTGACCATAAGTGCACTTCTTTCCTAAAGAAGCCAAAAAATGTTTGTTATTGCTGCCCCCAGAATACTAATGTCTGTAATGGCAAGTAAATGTAAGCAACTAAGAAAAGGCTTAAATGCTCTGTGTTTCTTTGTTGTATCCAAATTTGCATTAATTGTTAAGGTAAAGAACAAGTAAACTATCTACCATATGGACAGGGCTGTTTTTTGTGTTCTGGGATGATCGGCCTTTTTCTCAGGAAGTTCTCAAGGCTGGGGCCATGCCGACCAAGAGGATCATCAGGTGGCATGAATCTGAAGGACAGAGGTTTTAGTTACATGGCTACCATTTACAACAAAATTTTTAATAATCTCAATTAATTTATTGATATCACAACGGTTACCATTAACATGAGCCAAAACTCATGGGCCCCAATTATTTTCAATGTTTGATTATAAAAATAAATAAATAAATAAATAAGAGCAATGCTTTGTGTTGATTCATGAAACCTGCAAGCTGTTTTTTTTTTCTCCCCACAGCTGATGCATCACCTTTTCTGTGCGGAAATCATTTAAATATTACTGTTCTAGATGTACAACAGACTCCCAATTGATCCACGTAAACATCTAACTTGCATAAACATGAAGCATTAAAAAGAAAGCAATGTGCTGATGTCACAGTGAAGGTAAATGGAAACAAAGGGGGGAAAATTACATTTATACGTAAACGGAGACAAAAGTGACCATGGATGTGAAAAATAAGCTTGTTTTGCTATATGTGGTGCATTTATAGTTTTTTTTTTTTGTAATGGAGTTACCGTTAATTAGAGTTACTTGTTTTTATTTACTATTTGTAGTCATTCTAGTCGAAGTGTTGATAGTTATTAGGTATTGTCAATAACGTGTGTTATAACTATAATAAGTTATCAACTATTATTGACTATACTGTATGTTCAATTGTTTTAATAATTGAACTGCCAATCAAAAATTCTTTTAGCTACTGAAATGCCCCCGAACACTAGCGACCCTTCCGTTAACCGTAATCATACACGTACATCTGAGCAGCTAAGCTGAAATAAGAAACAAACGATAGTCAGTTGTGATCTACTGTACAATTAAAAGGGTCTTGCCGATGATACAGGCATAAAAGAAAGACTCACTTATCATTAACAAATGAGTACATAAGAAGTCGTTCGTCAATAAACTTCTTCCATTCTGGTTTTTCCACAGCCAAATCTCTGTAGTTGTCATTGGAGACAATGATGCCGTCCGATTCGTAAGCCAACTTGACGATGAACCGGTCATCGTAGCACACCACCCTACGACCCTGGACGCGCCGAGAGGGTGTGAAAACCAGGATCTTGTCCTTCTCCAGTCGTCTCAGGATCTCTTGATCTGAGAAAACGGTAATAAAACATTCCTATCTGATACTGAGACTGTAAGGTAGATTTTTGGGGTAATGGTAGGTCAAATAGTTAAGGCTCTGGGGTTGTTGGTTGGATGAAGCGCTGCCATACTGCTTTTGTTGGGCCCCTCGCTGCTTCCTGCTATATGTGGTAATGTATATGTGAAAAAAATATACTTTAACCAGGGCATAATATACTTATATTAGTCAAGCTTAAACTCTGGACTAGTGTCGTGTCAAGTGTCAACTTTGGACACTGCCGAGTTGCTCCAAATGACCCAAGAGCATTAATACATACAACTGCAGGCTCTGATTCTAGCACATTAAATTTCTTCTGCTTTATCCAACATGTAATTAACTAAAGCTGAATCAGACCTATTTGTTCCAAGAAAACACCAAAGTGTTTAGGACTGCGAGAATCACGTTAAACAGCAATGTGAGCGCCCAACAGGCGAACGGGGGACTTGCCTGTGATGAGAGCATCAGGTCGGGATTGTTCTTTTCTCCACGCTGGTACGAACACGGTAATGTCTTTGTGGCCACGATCAAGGAACCAGTCCACTGCAAGCTGAATACCTTGGCAAGAAAACACCTCCTTGTTGCCATGGCTGCAAGGTTAAACAGAGAAAAAGTCAGCGTGCAAGAGATAATACATGGAGTACGTCTCTAGGTTTGGAAAAATATTTGTAATAATGATGAAATGTTTTAATTGGATTTGTAGCTAATTGTGTTCTAACGTCAAGCTACAAGATGCTAATCGGTTCTGCGTTGCAATTCTGCGTTGCAATGCTTTCTCTGTTGTATTAGAAACAAAACGGTAACATTTATATTGATGGACTTGACGGATATAGAGCGACTTTATTTTATGTCGTTGGTGTTTTGTTGATGTGTTGACACTTCAATAACGTGTTAAAAAAAATCTCTATTGGGCATTTTTACAGGGTGAAGCACCATCATATGGTCATCATCCGACACTGGAGCTGAAGTACAGGTAAAATGTGTCACACGAAAATGATCCTAACATCATAAAAAAAAAGAGAGTAAGTCTTAATGTAGCCACCAGGGGATAATACAGAGCATAGAGAATTTGGAGTGCAGAATTTGTAATTAAATTTATTTTAATTTGTAAAGGCTATACCTCTTAGTGCAGAGGTTAGCTGGTTTGAAGCCAGGGTACCTTATAGTGGTTTGTAAGTCCCCTGGTTCAAAGCGGTCACTTAACTTTAAACACCTGCACAGCCGTTCAGACAAAACTTCAGTAAGCAGCGGTGGTGAGCTTCAGCGGTGTAGTGGACAGTGCTGTGGACTCTGGAACCTAAGGTCCGTGGTCAGAGTCCAACTGTTTTAACTTTAAGGCAAATTAACACAATCTTATTTAAATAAATAAATAAATAAATAAAATTTAAAAAAAGGCCAGGATGTGAACCATGATTGCCAGCATGAGTAAACACCTCTTTTACACACCATGTACATACAATAACCTACAGGCAGCACTTTTTTTTTATTTTATTAGCAATTTTTACCTTTTTAATTTTGATCGTTTTCACAAAAGACTCTTTATTCCCTTATTAAGTCCCTTATTATTATTAATATATACGTATTATTGAAGTCCCTTATTAAAGAAACGCCCAGGAGGATAACTTGTATGTCTTGGCCTATTTTTTTTAACCTACATAGACATTAATAAGCGAAATCAAACTTTCACGTTCTGTCTGCTTTATACGCCGATTTATTGGGGTGACCTTTTACAGAAGGGATTTATAAATTACTTTTAATCTACTAATATTTAATCTAAGATACCGGTGTATCCGTTAAATCTCATGCCTGCCTCAAATAAGCGAAATTTGCGCCTGCGGTTTAAACAACTGATTTACTGCACATTTGTAT
Source organism: Liobagrus marginatus (assembly GCA_028566295.1). Taxonomy (NCBI): domain Eukaryota; kingdom Metazoa; phylum Chordata; class Actinopteri; order Siluriformes; family Amblycipitidae; genus Liobagrus; species Liobagrus marginatus. The sequence goes on from JAOUQX010000021.1 coordinate 3,671,217, forward strand.
AGCGCAAGTATAAATAACTGCTGCTTAGTTATAAACCGTAATCATAGCAAGCTTCTAAAGTACAGTGTGTTCTCACAAAGTTGTAATGAATCGTTTAATAGTATTATGTAGCTAAATAATTAGTCATGCCCATGTTTATACTTGTACTACTGTATGTTTAAAAATCACTTGCCCAATCATTAATTTGATCTATTTAGTCTTCATTTTAATATCTGTTTTCAGCAGAACACATTTGTGTGTCTATTTATGGAACTGATACCGGACCCAACCACCGGAACATCTTAAAACAGGTCTGGAAATTTGTAATCCAAGAAAAATAAACCCCAATAAGTGGTAGTGACCCGTGTATATGTTGGGCAGTACCATTGCAAAATGATTAACTCTAACCATACGATAGAAGGTGGTGGGATGTATGCATTTCTTGGCACTCACCTCATGGCTACGTTGCTTCCATCCACAACTATGGGCCGTAGGTTATCCTTGTCATCAAGGATTGACTGCGATGGCGACTCGGAGCGCCGCGAATCAATAGAGTCTGAGAAGCTACATGCTGAAGAAGACGATGATCCGGAAGACGCTAAAGATGACGAAATGGAATTGGAGGAAGTCGCTGCGCCGCTGTCGCTGTCTGACTTGCTGCCAAGTTTCACCAGCTCTCCCAGGATGTCGTTGATCAGCGCATCTGACCCGAGCTTGCTTAATACTAACCGGACTAAGTCCTCGGCATAGCCCAGCTTCAGCGCAAACTCCAACTTGGTCTGGTACTCCCTTAGAGCATTTTCAGTGTTTGGGTTATCCTGCGTCACTTCTGGCAGCCCTGGGGAGTCCAGATCCAAACATGGAGAACGGGAAAGTGGTGGGTGCACAGCTCGAGCGGATCCATCACTTGGGGCAAGAGTACAGCTCTGCTCCACCTCGCCATCAGATCCACCGCTGTCCTCGGAGTCTCCGCGAGATGATGAAAGACATCTACCAGAGCTGGTCGCTGCTTCCTCGCTGGTGTCCAATGAACCCCCATCCATTCTGGAAAGGGCATCCGCACCAGCCTGCCGGTCTACAGCCTTCACATGGAGGTAGTCCAGATCCAGCCCCAGGTCGAGGATGTGGCCTGCTCCATCATGCAGATGGTCCTTCAGGCCCATGAAGCTGTCACGGACATTCAGCGTCGTGCTGCCTGTGACCTCTTCTGACCTCTGGAGCGACTGCTACTCACCCGTCAGACTGCTCTGGACATGTGGACCTTAAGGGACAAAAAAATTAATTGGTCTGACTGCAGTTAAAACAAACAACCACCAACACCAACAAAGATATAGTCAGTCCATCTAATCCTTGCTCATAAGTCCATCATCCTTAAGCTGGCTGACAAATGTCTTTTAGGAGCATTTAGAAATTTGAGATCAGTCCATTTCTCCATCAGCGGGTTTTAGACATAAACCGATAATGTCAGTAGCTTTATACAACAATATTATTAGTTAACTGACATTTCAATAAATGAGACTTTGCTATCAAATCTACATTTATACGACATTCTTACGTGTTTTAAACGTGTAAATAAATAAACCAATAGTCAAACCGTGCTTTGTATTTGGAAATTATTCCAGTGCACACATGGCTGGGGTTAAATGTTGACTTTTTATTGACTGTTAATAGATATTATAAAGTAGTAGAGACAACTAAGTTAATTTCCAAAGACAGATGCAGTTTCTCAGGGTTAATAACACATGGCTGAATTTGGAGGGGGTTGGGTTGTAGGAACGCAGCGAACAAAGGCTGGTCTGGAAAATCTCCAACTGTTGCTAGGTTACAGCTGCTTAAAGAACGCTTCATCCAAATACCACTGCAGAGCCGAAATAATTTACTTTTGTCCAAAAAACAGCTTTTGGGGTGTTGGCGAGGGCTTTTGGGCAAGGATGGTGTTTCAGGTGAGTAACTTAACTGTCCTGGTGTTTGACGCTGTTGCGTTAGCGCGCACCTTAGCATACAGACACGTTACGTTTATGAAAGTTTACATTTGCATACGTGAAACGTTATTATAGTACGTGTTTGTATATATGTACGTAAGTGTCTTTGTGTAAAAACGTATCACGAGCCAGACGCAGCTGAAAAGTTCCTCCACCACGTACCGGATGAAACCATGTAAGACGATAAGTGTAAGCATGGTGTTTAAATTTATATTTCACTTTATTCTTCACTTCTTACTAGTACATATTTGTTGTAATGGTTGATGAGGGAGTATGGTGAGAGAGAAATGTAGCAGAGAGACTTGTAACAGCTCGTTTTTCAGTCACCAAATGTTTTTTTTCTTTCCTGGTAAATGCATTTTATGGGATTACTAGTAAGTAGGTATTATGTTTGTTCCGTTGCACACTGGATTAAAAAAATAAGTTTCCAATACATTAAGTAACTGTGATTGTCGACCGTAAATGGCCCAAGATTTTAAGTTCTATTTTTATTTTTTTTTTAAAGTCTGATGCAGCCTATAGAACTATTTGCCAAGTCAATAACGTCACTTTAATTTGATTTGTTGGCATTTTTCAAACGCCGCCAACAAGCCAGTTTGGCCCGGCCCAGCCGCGTGCCGTTAATGAAGAGGTAATGAATATGTAACACGTCGGGTTTTTTTCCTGGGGAGTCTACGAAGGCATGGGGCAGGGCAGCGTTACACCCACAAAGCTGCAGAGAGTGAGACCAGGGGTCCCTAAGGCAGGGCAAACCCTGGCAGTTATTGTGCGTTTGTGTGTTGGTTGGGGGGGGTTGTTTGGGGAGGGAGAGTTGTGATATGCTGTCTGCGCTTCTCCTGAGACAAAAGCCAGGGCGAGCGCCGGTGGAGTGTAGCCAGCAGGGCAACAGATGTCTGCTGAGGCCACGGGGGAACAGCAACTGGTGTTCTCCTCCTGCGCTGCTCTATACAGCCGCCTGCTACATATGCTCCGCCTCAAAGTGGTCATGTGACAATCAGAAACCTTGTCTTAACCCCAGAGCGCAAATATGCCCTTATTCTACGGTAACGGCCATGTAGACGCGGTAACCCTGCTATTTTACAAACTATCTAGGGGGGGGGATACATGAAGACAGACCAAACAAACCAACACCAAGCACTTAAAAATATTGGCTTAACATTTTTCTCTAGCAGTGGTAATAACCATAGGCATTATAACATGTAGCATATGACAAAGTTTTTAGAGCAAAAAAAAATAAAAAAAAGCCATCTAATATCATCTTATTAACCAATCACTATAAATATCACTAACCAAGTCATTTTTTTTTTTTAAACTATATCAAATATGATCTATGACCAAGAACAGTTTCGATACAGGATATGCAAAGTGAAACATAACTTTAAATTACACAAGAAAACTTCATGTCTCATATATACTTATTAGAGGAACTGGTATTCTACATGGGGGGGGAAAGACTATTCGTATGCAGCTTTATCAATATGCCTAATGAAAGGCATTGGCATTTATTTATGGTCCATGCAAATTCTATGCACTTTCCAAATAAAAGCAAGCGGTATAACCTGAGCGGTATGTAAGAGTTATAAGCACTCACCACCGGTCAGGATGGACCGCCCCAAGCATCTGCTGGAAAAGTTCAGTGGAAAGTGCTTTTAATGAGTAAAAGTAGTAAAAATGTCTTGTATCCGCCTGCCTCCGTGTATTGTCTCGTACAAGCTGGAGATCCTGTGCGCGCTTATGTTGTCCGAAAGGGAAACTGAAACACAGTGCTCCAAGCTTGAGGTGCAGCGGCCCTTCAAACGCTCGCTTCAACTGAGCAGAGAAGGGTCTGCACCATAGATCTTTTTTCTGCAGAAGGCGGCTTAAACAATGAGAGCTGGAGCAGATGGAGGTACAATGTCTACCATTCCCCCATTAGCGAGTCTGCTTGTGGACCAATGAGAGCGCAGCCGGCTTACAAAGGAACGCACACACATAGACGCACACACCCAAACTGGGGGAAGCGTGCAGATAAGCCAGTGGCTGTCATTCCAAAAGGTCTTCCCTCGTGCGGCCCATGAATCAACGAGGGGTGTGTGGCCAACAATAGACACACACAAAAGAGGGACTGAGCAGGCAGCTGCAGCACGAGGCCTCGGCCATTAGGGAGCAGGCCGGCAGTGAGAAACACCTGGCTAGTTGAGGGACTACAGTGGCTCACCCTTCTTTGTTTTTTTCTTTGACTAGAAGCTTTAGGGGGCTGGGTCACAGCTAAACAATAGGTCAAATTATGTTAAAAGCATCGCATGTTGCTTAAGAGAGAAAGAGAGAATGACTGACAGAAAGAGTGTGTCTAAGGGAGGGGGGGGGGGGGTCGC
>JAOUQX010000021.1:3681961-3693803 GCA_028566295.1 Liobagrus marginatus
GATATGCGGAATCAAAGAATTTCACTGTATGTTGTACTGTATGATGTGCATGTGACCAATAAACTCAACTTAAACTTAGAATATTGCATAAAACAGTAAATGTCCTCATGACCAACATCAGACAATTTATACGCTTTCCTGGTCAAAGAAACAAAGTACACTTCACTTCCACTTTATATGAATATGGCAGTGTAACCTTACAAAATTCATATAACTAATTCTCTTACCGAGAAACCGACGCCATTACCCCCATCAACCAATCACAGTGCGCATAGCTAGTAAGCATGCCGACATCATCCTTAGCGACGGGGTCAACCCTCGCCCTTGCTCTACGCTTAAGACTTCTCTTTATTCCTCAGTTAAACTTTGTGAATTAGGTTTTAAGACAAAACTCTTACTCAATTTTTTACTGCTATTTAGGAGAACTTCTAGTAGTAAAATAAAACGTTGTGTGAATACAGGCCCTGATTAGGTCTACCAACATCAACGGATGCTTGGTCGAGTCTCCAGCCTGGACAAAGGACTGCATCCAATTGGAAGAAATGTACAAAGTGCTTGCTCAGCGGTTAAGGTGCTGGAATGCTGACAGATTCATTCGTTTTATTATTTTATTATTTGAAGATTATCGGTTCAATTGCCTGCACCACCAAGCCTGCACCACCATCACATGGCTGGGCCCCTGAGCAAGGCCCTAACCCTCAACTGCTAAGTTGGATGAAAAAAAGAGAAATAATATGGATAATGGCTTCTGCCATATATAATCACATCTTAGCCTAAATGAAGGACGCTTAAGGTTTGTCATTTATGACGTTTTCAATAAAGGGACATTTCTGAGGATAACAGAACAATCACGTGGGACATTTATGTCAGGTACAGGACATTTTAACAACATACAAGACGTAGTTTTTTCTATTGTGTCATTTTCTTTCTACTCAAGCCGACATAACGTACACACCGCGGGGGTTAAAAGGGTCTACTAAACAAGACTTAAAGGAGAGTTGACAGTGAGACAGCTGAGATTGGATAAACTGTGATACTCACTGCTGACTTTCATGTTGCCGAAGGCTGAAGGCTGCGGCACGGAGGGTTTGCAGCTTTCTGCAAACGACGTGGTTCTGGGTCGACCAGACATCTTTTAGCCAAATCCTCTTCTTTGTTTGTTGCTTTTCTTCTGTTTCTTTCTTGATGGTTAATTACTTTAAGCCCAAACTCTCTCTCTCGCGCGCGCGCGCGCAATGACTGCGCCTTGTCCTCGCACGGTTCTGTGCTGCTCAGCTAAAATCCTCCGACTGGCTGTGGATAGCTGGACGACTTGACCCCTCGAGGCTCCTCGTGGGTTTAGTTAACGAACATTAGATATGTCATTCAAACAGGCAAACGACGTATAACCGTCAATCTCCAATACGAGAAAAAAAACTAATTTATGTCAAGAAAAAAAAAACTGTCTTGACCGAATTAGCGAGTTAGCTAGCTAGCTAGCTCAAAATGCAAACTAGGGAGCTATACAGCACAGGCTTGTGAAATTGGGCTAAAATGAGACATAAAGAAAAACGTAGCTACTTCTTGAGCTTTATTTTGACGTCAAATTGGACGAGACTAACTATGATCTTTAAATGAAGCTAGCTAGCTTTGCTAAAACCGACGGGCTCCATGCTCCATCCGATGGCCATGGCGGCTGCCTGATTCTGCTTTGCCCAGCATTCAAAACGCTGAAAATAAAGCATGGAAAATACCGTACACGGAATAAAAACTGTTGATAAACGGATCCCGATTTCCACCATCCATAAACGTTGAAACGCTGTCAGTGATGAATTCCAATTGAAGCGGAACCAAGTTGGATGGCCCGGTGGGAATGTTCAGATTAAAGCAGGCCAGTTACTGTATAAAAAGGCTCTGCGCTGGATTCTGCTTTTCCTTTTCTCTCCTTTCCTCTCTTTCTCCGCCCGTAACGGGCTGTAAAGGCTTCTAACGCTGTTTACGTAAGAGTACCTATTTCTCCACGGAGTGAGCTCGCGCGTTACGCAAAGTGACTACTACGGGAATCTGGGCGTTGTACACGCGCACGGTGGTTGCGCAAACCAATGATAGGAAGTGGGCGGGGTCAATAGCAACACGGCTAAAATTCGACCTCGAGTGTTGAAGTCTGACATGCGGGAAAACTAGTGACGAAAACATATAAACCTGTGTAAAAATTCAAATAAAATGCAGGATTATTAAAGTACGTATATCATTCTTCATGTCCATACATGTCAAGTTTTCTGTTCTTGTACTATTTAATACGAAGTGTGTCCAACATGCGCTCGTGGTGTTTGGCATGAAAGTGGTGGGAAATGTGGGATAGAAGAGAGCAAGGAAAACGTTCCTTTTTACTACAAAATAATACTAATTTTAATTATTTATTTGTTTGTTTGTTTGTTTGTTTATTTATTTATTAAGTAATTATTTCTAAAAGGTCGACATGGTCATCTATTGGAGATTGCTGCCACCTAACAGCTCCAGAGTTTTTACTGTCTTTGTACAGATTTATATATCGTATTATAATGCCTCTGGGTTCTCTGGTTTCCTCCCACCTCCCAGTACATGAACTACTAGATCAGCGATCTCCAACCTTTTTGAAACTGAGAGCAACTTCTGGGTTAGCGATTAATGCGAAGAGCTACCAGTTTGGTATTCACTTCTGAAATAAAAATTTGCCCAATTTACCTTTAATTATGTTATAATTTATAATGAATGTTATTGATATATGTGAAGACACTGATCATGTTAATGATTTCTCACAATAATTATCAGCAATGATTGAACAAGGTAGGAAACCGATAAATAGCAATATGCTACACTTTATCTCTATAAATCTTTGTAAGTAATTATATTTTCAAATTTACATTAATGTAAGTCTGATTTATTAAGAATAGCAACGTAAAATATAGATGCAGCTCACTGGTAAGTGGTGCTATTGTGGGTGATTTTTAAAGCAGGCCCATGGGCTATTCATGTGGTCCTTGCGGGCGACCTGGTGCTCGCTGGCACTATGTTGGTGACCTCTGAACTAGATGAATTGGCCAGTGCTTCCCGGATAGGGTCCAGATTCCAGGTGACCCTGACCTAAGGATAAAAGGTTAACAGTTCATTAATATGTTCTACTCTACTTCTACCTAGTTTTAATAAAGCAACAACAAAAAAATTGTAATATAACCAATATACAGAACTAACAAATTAGTAACAAACTAAAAAAAAAAGATGAATATATACTATTAATAATAATAATAATAATAATACAAGCTCTGGCACAAAAGCAGCCAATTTCTAACACAGATTTGTAAAGAGTCTGTAAATCTTTTTTAAATTAATTAAAATGAATATTTTTTTGCACCTCACATGCCTGTTCATAATTCTAGCCAGTAGAATTATATATTTTCGTATCAAACGTTCATTTTTGTTAAGTCTCTTATATAAAAAATAAACCAAAATTCAAATCAAAATTATTTTTGGATTCAAATTAGACACCAAATTATGGTGACCCAGTCACAGGAGTAGTAAACAAAACAAGCTAAAACTAAGCACAAATAGGCCTTCATCTACAAAGAAAAAAGAAATCAATTATACTGTATTTATACGGAATTATTACATATAATATAATAAGCATGTGATGCAAATTTGAAATGTGTTGTTTATAAGACAATAACTACATGAAACTTCTGAATAGATGGATTATAGCTGTACACAAAAAAAACTTGTTTTACATGGCTTACAGAAGGAACACGAATATATAACATTTACATTCACTGCATTTGGTAGACGCTCTTATCCAGAGAGACTTACAACCGAGCAGTTGAGGTTTAAGGGCCTTACTCAGGGGCCCAGCACTCGTACCTTGGCATCGAACCCCGGTCTTCGGATCAGCAGTACAACACCTTAACCACTGAGCTACCGCTTCTTCATGTAGACATACTGTATATACACACATATATACAGTATAGTATGTACACACCTGTAATGATCTGCACAGTATTCATTAAATACTAGCTCTTCATATAACTCTACGTTTCATTTTAATTGTTACAGTACTTTTTAAGTTACAGTGAACTGGGGTTATGATTTCGCTTACTTTTGGCATACATAAAGCCCATCATCGGATAAAGTAGTGTTTAAAAAACACAATATCCGTCCTTGTATTGTAATTCGTGGGCTTGGATCCAAAGTGCGGCTGTCTTTAGTCCAAGTGTAAGTTGAACTTTTACTCTCATGGACTCACAGAAGAGAATAGTAGCCTGATCTTAAACAGCGACGGTTTCCATATGGGACGCTGTGAAAAAAGTTCAATATGAATATTAACTACTACTACTACTACTACTAATACTTCTACGACTAGTTCTATTTCTACTACTACAATTATTACTACTATGACTACTACTAGTGTTATAACTATGAGGTCAAGATCTATAACTATGACTATTACAACAACTACTATTACTAGTTCCACAACTACTAATCATTATGACTGCAGTTGTATCATTAATATTATTACCGGTAGTACAACGATTATTACTAGTAGTAATAAGTACAAAGAATAATCATCATCATCATCATTATTATCATCCTATTAATTCCTATTAATCAATAAACAATCAGAGTAATAGTGTTACAGACAATAACTTTTTTTTTTCGAAGTTAAGTGAAACTTTCTCACCCGTTCAGTTGAAAGCTGCTACAGAAAAGATGAAATTTACGAGTAGGATTATAACCTACAGTAGGAGTTCACGTTGTGAAAACGTAAACGCACGCGCTGTACTGTAACTGGCATTATGTACGAAGATGTAGGATGGAGTGAGAGTGACTTTGCAATATGACGATTATATATGAAATAGAGCTTCCGTTTTTCTGCTCTGTCAGCTTTGATCTGAAGAAGCTGGAGAAATAAAAAATAATAATTTTGTGAAATCTGCAAGGAATATAGTTATATAATATAAGTGCATATAATTGAAGGAAAGTAAAATAACAAGGAGCTTCTATGCGGAAAGTTACACACACACACACACACACACACACACACACACACACACACACACACACACACACACACATGGTTGATCGTATACCACTGAGCAGTTTAGGGATTAGGAGCCTTACTAAAGGGCCCAACATTGGCAATTGGAGATGCTGGCATTTGAACTCATGATCATATAGTAGTGTATTTCAAGTCTACCAATTCACTTGCTTTTCCCCAAATCCACACACATCTGAGTTGGTATCTCTAAACTTCTGATTGACTGAACAGACCTGATCAAGGTGATTACGAGTGGGGTTTGAGCCTTTTTACATGAAGTGCAAGAAAGTGTATGTGGATGTATAGAATTGATGCGGCATGCTGCAAGTCCAATGAGCTGAATCGAAGATTTAATGCAGATAGCCAACAGAGGGCGCCAGAAACCTTGTTTTTGCTCCATTTTCAATAACAAATACTGTAATAAATAATAGAAGTTTTGAATGATTCCTGACATTTTCAGATCCTATTTGTCACATACACATACATGCAATGAAATGTTTTGTTTTCCGCATATCCCAGCATACCTGTCAGAATACGCTGGGGTCAGAGCGCAGGGTCAGCCAGAACAAACGGCGCCCCTGGAGCAAGTAAGGTTAAGGGACTTGCTCAAGGACCCAATGATGGTAGCATGCCTGGTATGAGGCTTGAACCCCCGACCCTCTGATCACTGACCCAGAGCCTTATACCACTGAGCCACCATCACCAATACCCTTCGTTTATACATTGCCAGTAATTCAATTTAAACTTATGCAGTTTCTTTGTTGCCATATTTTTTCTATTTGCACCGGAAATGAAACATTATTAGCTTTCCCAGTTGTAAATGAAAATTCACCTCATTTGGAGTCCGCCAGCAACACAGTGTGTATTAATTGTGTAACTAGTTTATTAAAATGATGACAAAATTTGATAGTATGAGCATGTGTTGGGTTTTTGCTATCAAAATACTTTACAATAATGACACACTTTGTCTATTCTTTTTCTTTTTACATACAAGAAACATAATATATTAATGCATCAATGCAAATGTTTAAGTTTTTCATGATAAAATGAACTCATTTTAGTAACGTTTCACACAATTCAAATGTGCAATCAAAATATCTATATCATTTTGTTGTCAGCAGATTTGTTGTCAGTAGATCTGACATATTTTGCCAGTTAATATTTATAATGTATTCTACCGGTTGTCCATTTTGAACCTATTTACGTGATTAAAAATGTATAGAATCTAAAGTCTTGTCGCTCCAGGCGAGAGATTTTCTCTTGGCGAGTTCCATCCAAGTCGGCTCAGTCCTGTCTGATGGAAGCTGCTGGTCAGGTTCTGCTTGGGTGTTAGCTTTGGCTCCAGATTTTGATTGTCCCTGCAATATAAAAAGAGAGGCAAAGTGCACAACTGCTTTTTAATTACAACAATATATACAGTACAAATATGTATGTATACGGTAGCATTAACATCTTAAGAAATGTTAAAGTGTTCAGTGGAGGCTGTCACTTTAAAGATAGACGGCAAACAATCCAGCGAGCAACAGAAATCAGGATACTGATATACAGATGTTGCTTTCTAGTATGTTGGAGGTGATTCACTTTTATTCCCCAGTTCTATATCTAATTTACTTCTATATTTCCCTTAAATGTCTTAAAAGAGAACATCCGTTATTAGAAGGAATACTGTCATGCATGCAATTATGGGTCATTAGTGTAAGATTATTTATTTATTACAATATATTGTGTGTATATACAGTATATATATTAGGATGACACAGATGCACAAATTACACAGAATGTATATGTACACTGTATATATTATATTATTGCACATATACATAATGCATATAGATGTAATTTGTAATTACTGTACTTTATTGTGAATATTATTTATATCCAACCAACCCTCCTATATACTCTCTCTCTCTCTCTCTCTCTCTCTCTCTCTCACCCCTATTTACAGCAAACTTTCAGTCAGGCGTCAAAGCATTTCACCGTATGATGTACATGTGATGTTGAACTTGAACTATGTACGCCATAATAAAGGTTTTATAATATCGATAATAAACAATATAGCTTTCAATCCCACCTTATAATACAAGTCATCTCTCTGTGTGGACTGTTTTACCAAACTCTTCTCCTCTCTCTGATGGGATACGGTCCATCTTTCCATAGCCCTTGGTGCTGTTCTGGGTGAAATTTGCTGTGATGATTGAGTAACTGGTTGGGGTTTGCTCGTCGTCGATACCTGCGGTCTAGGCAGCGGGGGTTGTTTTGAAAGTAGCTGAGTAGGGGAAGATTGAGGTGTAGATGCAGATGTTGAATTGGTTGATGCTGGAACTGGCTGAGTCGATGGTTTTGTTGGAAGGGACGGCGGAACTCTGGCTGGTTCTCGGCCAGCATTCCTCCATGCTGGTGGGGGTCTCCGATCACTTTCACTCCCTGATAATGATGAAGCGCATTCACAATGATAAGTCAATAAGCAGGCGGGAATACGATCGAGTCGTAAATGATGAAGAAAATAGTGAAAGACACACCGAGTTATCTTTGATTGTGATAAATGAGCAAACAATTATTGAATGAACAAAATGGAATCTAATCAAGGAGGAAAATTCCTTTATTAATAACTAATTAGCAAAACAGTTTATTAATCATGGTTGGTTAAGTGACCGGTTATGTCATTTGATGACGTGTAGGAAAACAAGTAAATATCAAAGTTTAATCGGATGATTTCAACCCAACGTTGATGAATAAGGGCCTTTATCAGGACTAATCTTGGACACAGTGAGACTTTAATTTGTGTTAAAAGTAACACCGTGTCGTTGGAGTGTCGTAGCGGTAGCGCACTCGCATCCACATACACTCAGTGTGTTTGCGCTGCAGGCGACCCAGGTTCAAATCTGGCCTGTGGTCATTTGCCGATCCCTTCCCCACTCTCACTTCGTTACACTCTGTCCTATCTAATAAAGGTATACAAAGCCAAAAAATAAAACTGTAAAAATAAATATAGCAGCCTCTATACTATACTATACTATACTATACTATACTATATAGCAGTAGTATAAAGTAATGCCGTAACGTACCTTTGTCAAAAGTTGGATCTTGTTGCGAATCCATGCTTCGTGCTGCAGGAATTTCCTGAACATTTGCTTTCTTGTCATTACCGACTTCCTCCGCTTCGCAGGAAACGTGTATAAGATGACTTTCCAGACTATGTCGCTTCATTTCAGCCTCTGCTTTGGGCAGCTCAGAGCGGAACTTTAAGCACAGAGACGTGCTTCGCAGCTTAACTCCAAAAAGACCTCTCTGGTCCTCGGACTCGTCCGCTCTCTCACTTTTGAGACATTGCGTGTTCCGTGGGCAATCATCCGACCATTCGGAATGGTCAACTCCTCCTGTTTTAGGGACATTTTGAGCTAGAACTTCCTTCCACAAACTGCTTCTTTTATCTGAAGCCGACGGTGTATTCCTGCAAACCTCAGCGGATTTGGTGTTTTCCACTTTCTGCATTTCTACTACAGGGTTCGGGTTGTTATAGGTTTGACCCTTCTGGGTGTTACCGGCGCTTTCTTCGTCCGGCTTGTAAATGTTCTCGTCGCTCGTCCTGGAGCGATATTTTGCAGACGCGATGTTAAAACGGAACGAGCTAGGTCTGAGCGAGCTGTCGTCTTCTTTTAGTGATTCAACCAGGCATGAAGATGACGCTGTCTCCTTTTCCGCATCAACAGGTTTCAACCTGGATACTTTAGAGGAGCCATTATTTACCATCGATAACGTTGTTTTTTTGGTGCGGGGTACAGGAACAGGATGGGGCCTACTGATCGTTTCTGCTAATTTAGAAACACCCAAATCTATCGTTGATATAATATTATGATCGCTCGCTATATCCACTGAACAAACAAACGGCGGTAGGACAGACGTATTCGCCTGATGCTCTTCATTAACATAACTCCTATTTGTGTGATTGCTACCATTTGAAGGTTCTTTTTCCAGAGGTTCTCGGTGGTGTTCTGAAGTATGCAGCGGTGTGATCGCGTCCGAGGACACAGATGAAGATGCATCGGTTTTGTCCTTACGTTGGAACCGCTCTGTAGCTTTGGTATTATTGCTGCTCATTGGATTCCATGGGCTGCCAGGCAACTGGGTCTCTTCCTGCAAGTGTGTGCTGGTGGGATGTGATACAGGTTCTTTAGATTGGGGTGAATCTTCAGCGTCATAGGAATACTGGTGCGTGATCGGTAAATTTGGGACAGTTTGCTGTGTCTCTTCGTTCTCTGAAAATGGCTGATCCAGGATGTTAATGCTGCAGGAGCGAGGACGATACAGAGTCTGGAAAAGAGGGTAAGTGGAAGGTGAAAAAATATAACGTAAAGCTATTCTTAAACCAGTATCGTCCATCATATCAGTTTTTATCCACAAGTCATCAGGCTCCTCAACACGAACTGAAACACTCGGATAAACACTCATGTACCACCACTTTAACACCAGTTCACAAGTTTACCGCGCACAGCCACTTTAAATATGATACTGTGTACTTCTTAAAAAACAAAAGAAAAGAAAAAAAGTCACTGTAATACTGTTTCATAACATCATCTACTGTTCCGCTATTCAATGCTGCTACTGTTTACATTAGTCACTTTACTGTGCTAAATAATGTTGCTATTTTAACTTAATGCTGATATCATTATTTAGTACATTGGCACATGTTGCACAACCATCGGCTCTATGTTGTATGTTGTATGATGTATGTTGTATGATGTATGTTCTAGGTTGTATGTTGTATGATGTATGCTGTATGTTGTATGATGTATGCTGTATGTTCTAGGTTGTATGTTCTATGTTGTATAATGTATGTTGTATGTTCTATGTTGTATGTTGTATGATGTATGTTCTAGGTTGTAAGTTGTATGATGTATGCTGTATGTTGTATGTATCTGTCCTGTAGCGTATTGTATTGTACTGTTTGTCTGTACTTGTTACACTCTGTGTTGTACGTAGCTCTTTGTTGTCCATGTTGTGTGTTATGTGACTGTGTGTTGTTCTGCTTTGTGTAACTCTGTGTTATATGTAGCACCATGATCCTGGAGAAACGTTGTTTCGTTCCACTGTTGGAACAGCTGTCCAACAGCTGTATATGATGAAACGACAATAAAGATTCTTACAGCTGCGTTTTTAACTTTGGTGCTAGCTCGCTGATTTCTGGGCTTGATGGACATTCGATGACGAGCAGCCGAATTGTCTAAGGTGGGAATATACTGGGCAGGCCTCGTAAAATCCACACCAGCAGTGGGTGGTTCTGTTAGCAACAGTTGGGGGACTGGAGAAAGGGGTCTTGAAGAAGGTTGTGAGAAACCACCCTGAGGTACAAGAGAAATGTGTTAATGAAGGTTGCCCATAAAACACTAGTAACTTCACATCACAGTTTCGATTAATGTTTTGCTATTTTAGTATCATGTTGTTATTATTACCTGCTCTTCCTCTTCACTGCCGGTTCCTGCTAAACTCAACAAGCTGAGATGACTTTTAGCCTCAGGATACTGTAAAAATAAAGATCTCACTCACAATAAGGAAATGAAACCATAATCCAAACATTATTCCTTCTGTTTTATTTACCTTTAAAGCTCCTCTTTGCATGGATACTTCTTGGAAGGACATTTCAGGAGGACTACGAGGTAAGCCATCATCCTCTGACGTTGTTCCTGAGTCTTCTGTTCGCTTTCCAGGAATCAACACTGGAGGAGCCAATCGTATGTTCTGTTGCTGTAGCTTCAACTGTTTAGAGTTACAAACAATTGATATATCCAAACCGAACTGGTTTTCATTGTCATTTTTAAGTACTGACCCGAGCTGAATACTTTGTTCACTGAAATAATGACTGTACACATGCCTGGGTTATGAATGAAATCAATGATAAGAAGATGCTATGAACTTTTGGGTTGAAGGGGGGGGGGGGGCGTGTACGGGTTCGGCTTCTAAAAATCAGTATGTACTATAGGCACTTTAGAGTTAATAGTATTTCAACAATGAACAACAAGACTATTATCTTACCTGCAGAGCTTTAATCTTGCTGTGAACGTTCTCCTGTGAGAGAACCCGCGTTGGCTGTGAAGACTGAGTCGGTTCAGCCAGGAAGATGCTGTCATGTGACAACGCCCTGGAGCTAAGCGTTCCTTCAGGATAGCTGCGACATCAGATTAAACAGATATAAAGATCTGACGGCAAGTAACATAGGGCAGGGCGTGCGGTTACATAACCCTCGTTCAAACGAAAAAAAAATACCCACAAAACCTAATCACCGGAGTAGATTTCCTAAACAAATCTGCACCGGTAACGTAACTGGTATTTAAGTAAACGGTAAATATTTTACTCACTGGCAATCATCCTCGGAGTCATCCTCACCCCTTTCACCACCTTGTGCCGTAACATCACCAGTAGACTGACTCTGTTTTATTTGTCCTTCGGTCTCTTTTCTTTTCAGACGCCCAAAAAGACGCACTTTGAGGAACTTAAACCGTGACTTTTTCCTCCCTGATAAGAACACATAATAGATACTTTCATTTTAATTAATAGCTTATTAATTCTTTTAACATCAGTTATGTTCCTGGAGTTATATGAACCTATATTACAAATTGCCTTTTGTCTTATTGTCATACATAAATCCATTTGTTTTGCGATAGGAAACAAGAGGTCGTGTTAGCACAATGGTTAAAGGGTGCATATCGGAAGGTCGTGAGTTCAATTCCCAAGACCACCTTGCTGCCACTGCCGGGCCCTTAAGAAAGGCCCTTAAGCCTTATGCAACTGCTCAGTTGAATT
>JAOUQX010000021.1:3714002-3724788 GCA_028566295.1 Liobagrus marginatus
GTCTGCGCCGTCAGTTCTTCCGGCGGCCGCCCTGGCCACGCCCCTGGGTATGTCGCCGGCATTGCGGATGTTACAGTCGCTCTCTCTCTCTCGTTCTCTCTCGCTTTCTCTCTCTCTCTTTTGCTCTCTTGTTCTCTTTCTCTCTCTCGCACCCTCTCTCCCTAACACTTTCTTAAAACTATGGTAACTACCAGTCTTTCTATCGTCTCTATCCTCCCTCTCTCTTTCTCTTCACACTTCTGTTTTTTGTCTCATTCATTCTCTGGAACGTTCCTTTGTTCATCCCCCCTCTCTTGCTGTAATATCCCTTTCCTTCTCTCTCCTTCACTCTGTCTCGTCTTCTACCTGTCTTTCTTCCCATTATCTATATTTTTAGCTTACTACCATGTCTCCAGCTCTCTCACCCTCTTTACTTATCACTATCTCCAGTCTTCTCTTCCTTTACTGACATTTCCCTCCATCTGTTTTTTGTATCTCTCTCTCTCTCTCTCTCTCTCTCTCTCTCTCTCTCTCGCTCTCTGTCTCTCCATCACTCTGTCTAACATTCGGTCCTCTTTGTCTCTCTAACCCACTGTTTGTTTTTCCCGTCCTTTGTCTCAAACTTTTCTGTCTGCTTACGCTTTCATTTCTGTGATCAATATTTAATTTGCTCTCATAACTGTCTCGCTGCATCTTCTTATTTTGTACAGCAATTACTTGCAACTGCTTTCTGTCTGTTTTTCTGTCTGTCTTTCTGTCTGATTCTTTGTCCTTTCTGTCTCTTTGGACCAAATCCCAAATGTACCGCTTCATGTGTGTGTAGCGTTCACTGCTCCGAATCCACGCTGCGATTTGGCATGGTGTTCAGGTGTAATATAGAATCTGTCATTCACAGAGCATTAGAGGATATAAATATTTAGCCTCCTTCGCCCCTATTCTTTCTCCATCTGTTCCTGTTTCATTCCTTCACTTCCTTTTTTCTCGAGGATTGCAGTCCAGGGATTGTGTAGGCGTTGGTAACGGTGACATATCCCACCTAACAGTAATATATCCCACCCCATAACAATAATATATCCCACCCTTTTACAGTAATATATCCCACCCACAAACGTAATATATCCCACCCACTAACGGTAATATATCCCACCCACTAACGGTTATATATCCCACCCACAAACAGTAACTTATCCCACCCACTAACAGTAATATATCTCACCCACTAACAGTAATATCGCCCACCCACTAACAGTAACATATCCCACCCACTTACAGTAACATATCCTACCCACTAACAGTAACATATCCCACCCACTAACAGTAACATATTCTACCCACTAACAGTAACATATCCCACCCACTAACAGTAATATATCCCACCCACTAACAGTAATATATCCCACACACTAACAGTAACATCCCACCCACTAACAGTAACATATCTCACCCACTAACAGTAACATATCCCACCAACTAAAGTAACATATCACACCCACTAACGGTAACATATCCCACTCACTAACAGTAATATATCCCACACACTAACAGTAACATCCCACCCACTAACAGTAACATATCCCACCCACTAACAGTAACATATCCCACTCACTAACAGTAATATATTCTACCCACTAACAGTAACATATCCCACTCACTAACAGTAATATATTCTACCCACTAACAGTAACATATCCCACCCACTAACAGTAATATATCCCACCCACTAACAGTAATATATCCCACACACTAACAGTAACATCCCACCCACTAACAGTAACATATCCCACCTACTAACAGTAACATATCCCACCAACTAAAGTAACATATCACACCCACTAACAGTAATATATCCCACCCAATGTGATGAAGAGATAATCAGTGTTAATCACTTCACCTGTCAATTTTCAGAATGTTATACCTGATGGCTGTATTTCAGTATATATTCCCAGAACGCTATATACAGTATTTCAATATTTTATTATATTTATTTATCCAGTTTGTGAAATTAAAGCAAAATGGAAAATCGATGCCATTAAACACTTAAATATTATCTCAAGAAATCATTTCTTTTGAAACGTGCAAATGAAAATAGATGCAATTAAGACGCATTGTTTTGTAGGTTGCACATCTAAGTTAACTCAAATACAAAGTGCTGATGCTTGAATGAATTCAGAAAAGAAAAGGCAGGAAGTTTGCTTTCGTCAACTGGAACTTCCTGTCTGTGATGGAGCATATCCTGTTAGGGAGACTAGGATGTCCTCTTGGTGCTGATTCAAGGCAAACATTACACATTATTGTGCACAAAAACATTTTTAGTTATGCTAGTCCTAACACTTATTGTGTGCGTGTGTGCGTTGGACAGACGTCAAGAGCTGAGAGAGCTGAGGCTGTTGCAGAAAGAGGAGCAAAGAGCCCAGCAGCAGCTCAGCAACAAACTGCAGCAGCAGCGAGATCAGATTCTCAAACGCTTCGAGCAGGAGACTACGGTCAGTGTTTGTTGTTTAGTTCCGGGAAAGAAACCCCAGTACAGACAATTTCAGCTCATATTTATTACAGCGTTAAAGCCTACACGGAGAATATTCGCAGACTTCATCTTTAACATACACACACTACAAGATTTGGAAGATACTACAAGATACTAAGATTATTGTGCCAGAGGGAGCGTGTCATGTGACCTAAGGGGACAAGAGCCTACCAATTCTTTTCATTTCGTTTTAATCTAAAATCCTGGCCTACAGTTTGAGAACTGAATCAAGGAGCGTACGTCGTAGCTCAGTGGTTAAGGTGTCGGATTGCTGATTGGAAGTTCGTGGTTTCGATTCCCAGTAACACCAATGTGCCACTTCTGGGCCCCTGAGCAAGGCCCTCAACTGCTCAGTAGGATAAAAATATAAATGTAAGTCTCTCTGGATAAGGGCGTCTGCCAACTGGTGTAAATGTAAATCAACAGCTAAACTGTTCTGTTCGAATATGAAATAAAATATCATCTGCTGATGATTCCGCCATGAACGGTGTTCGGTTTTCTCGCCTTGCAGACCAAAAAGCGGCAGTATGATGCCGAGGTGGAGAACATGGAGCGCCAGCAGAAGCAAACTATCGAGCGACTTGAACAAGAACACACCAACCACCTCCGTGAGGAGGCCAAAAGGCTGAAAGGCGAGCAGGACAAGGAACTGTCGAAGCTCCAAAACATGAACAAGAACCGCAAGAAGGAGGTATGAGCTTTCTGAACCTGCGGGGTATTAGACACGACACGTGGGGTGGGGTTGTTTGCTGGGATCGGATAATAGGGTTGAAAATCACAAAGAAAATAAAGGACAAGATAAAAAAAAAAAAAAAGCCTGGCTGGTGCTAGACACTGTGAAAAAACAAGGACCTAACAGAAGCTACTAGCGTTAGCCTGAACAACAACGCTAGATCTTGACACCATGGAAAGAAACAAGGGCTTAGCATAAGCATAACCCAGGAGCATAGGAAACTAAGACTAGAGAGATAAATGTGAAAATAACGACAGATGCGAACAACAGTTTAACAATTCAGAAGCTCGACAGACCAGAGGAGTGTAGATATACAAACTATATGGAGAGAAACACCTGAAACTAAAGGAGAACTTGAGGGAACAACCAGTAGACTACCAAAGCACACAAAACTTTAAACTGAGAGCTACTTCTTGGGAACAGATTAATGTGAAGAGCTACCAGTTTGGTTTTCACTTCTCAAATAACAAATTTACCTTTAATGATGTTATTATTTATAATTAATGTTATTCATATATGTGAAGACACTGATCATGTTAATGATTTCTCACAATAATTATCAGCAATGATCGAACAAGCTAGGAAACAGATAAATAGCAATATGCTACACTTTATCTCTATAAATCTTTGTAATTATATTTTCAAATTTACATTAATGCAAGAATAGCAGCGAAAAAAAATATAGATGCAGCTCACTGGTAGGTGGGGTTATGGTGGGCTATTTTTTAAACGAGCCCGTGGTGCTCGCGGCACCATGTTGGTGACCCCTGCACTGGAGAATAACAAGTGAAACCAAGGAAGCCTCAATGTGGCTCTCTGGTGGCCTGGTACGGTACGGTGCACAAAGCTCTGACATACATACGTGTGTATTATTTTGGTCTGTAAGGTTCTTTTGAGTCCAGATGATTGTCCAATTTTTAAAACATGGGCGTCGATGTACCAGGTACCAGGTACCAGTTCGGAAGACTTTTATCAGATGTTTCTAATATCTGTTTTTATAATGTGCCATTTTTGGTTTAAATTAAAAAAAGCCCGCATGTACTCGTCGCTGTGTCCTTGACCTATAGATCGGATGTTCAGGACATAACTTTAGCCCTGTATTGTGTACCACAGGGATACAATATACAGTATATTTATGTAACTCTTTTTAAGGAGCAAGAATTCCTGCAGAAACAGCAACAGGAACTGGACGGCACTCTGAAGAAGATAATCCAGCAGCACAAGCGTGAGCTGGCCGTTGTGGAAAGGGACTGCCTTAACCACAAACAGCAGCTGCTCCGAGGTGAGTCACCATTTCTGAGCCTAATAAAGTCATTAATACCCGTCATGTGGCGTTCACACATTGCTGCCTTTGTTCTCATGAACGTACGATCCTAAGCTGCATTGGTCATATGCAGCCATATGTATACATCTCTATATAGCGATGTGTTTAAATGCTTTAACCATCCATGTCTGCAGCAAGGGAGGCCGCAATGTGGGAACTAGAAGAGCAGCAGCTACAAGAGAAGCACCAACTGTTCAAGCAGCAACTCAAGGACCAGTATTTCATGCAGAGGCACCAACTACTCAAGAGACACGAAAAGGTCCGACTGCGAATGATTAAATCAGTCAACTCGTGCAGCATGCTGCTGAATCCTTCTCTATATGAAATCACGTTTGATACATATATCTGTGAATATGGAAACTATAAGAGAGTCAATTGCAGGTCTTTTAATTTATTTATTGCTACTTTAAGCTCATGGGTTCGATTCCCAGGGTGTTTCTGTGTAGAGTTTGCATGTTCTCCACGTGCTTGCGTGGGTTTTCTCGGGGTACTCCGGTTTCCTCCCGTCTCCAAGCACATGCGATTGGTGATGCATAGGTGAATCGGCTACTCTAAATTGTCCATAGGAGTGAATGTGTGTGTGAATGGTTGTCTGTATCTATCGATTAATCAATCAATCAATCAATCAATACACGACTACATACAATGTTATTTCCTTTTTAGTTAGTCTTGTTGTATAAGACACATTATATATATATATATATGTTTGATTTTAAAAACAACAAAAACATAAGCCGTGTTATGGTGTGTCTAAAGGAAATGGAGCAGATGCACAGATATAACCAGCGGATGCTGGAGGAAATGAAGAGCAAACAGACCCAAGAGAGGACCAGACTTCCCAAGATCCAGCGCGGTGACGCTAAAACACGAATGGCCATGTTTAAGAAGAGCTTACGTATCGCCTCCCCCGGGCTGACCCCCGAACATGAGAGGGAAAAGATCAAACAGGTCAGAGGTCAAATCCAGTCTCTTTTAGTCTGAAGACGGTTTAATGAGTGAAAAATCATACAGAATCACAATAGACAAATGTTTGTGGGGGGGAAAGTTTGCTTAGTGTGTGTGTGTGTGTGTGTGTGTGTGTGTGTAGTTTGCAGCACAGGAAGAGAAGAGGCAGAAGAATGAGAGGCTCCATCAACATCAGAAACATGAGAACCAGATGAAAGACCTGCAGTTGCAGTGTGATGCAAATATTAGAGAGCTGCAGCAGTTACAGGTACATTCATGCTCACACACACACACACACACACACACACTTTTGCCCATCAGTTTACACCCCAGCATACCCGTTTGAACCCATGGTATAGGGGTGTCTGTCTGTCTGTTTGTTTATTTATGTATATATGCATGTATCTATCTATCTGTCTGTCTATGTGTGTATGTATGTGTGTATGTATGTGTGTCTATATCGCTCTATCTATGTATGTAATGTATGTATGTATGTATGTCTGTCTGCGTGTGTAAATAAGTGACGCCGACGTGTTTATTGATTAGAATGAGAAATGCCATCTACTCATCGAACACGAGACGC
Source organism: Liobagrus marginatus (assembly GCA_028566295.1). Lineage (NCBI taxonomy): Eukaryota > Metazoa > Chordata > Actinopteri > Siluriformes > Amblycipitidae > Liobagrus > Liobagrus marginatus. Next base: position 3,720,088 of record JAOUQX010000021.1, read on the forward strand.
AGAAGTTAAAGGAGCTGGATGAGGAGCACAGTGTCGAGCTGAAGGACTGGCGAGAGAAACTGCGACCCAGAAAAAAGGTCTTTTACCTAACTGCAAATAAATATATTGAAGAATGTTTTGATCGTGTAATTATTTAAATTTATTTAAGGGTCCAGAGCTTGTTTGAGGATCAATGAGCTTTTTAAAACAAAGCTGAGGTCCACCAGGTGAACACGCGTGCATCAGCCAGTATTCATACTGTATATGTGTGTGCTAACAAGTCATTGTTTCTGTATACTGTCACTCATAATATGTGATGTGTGTGTGTGTGTGTGTGTGCGCATCTGCGTAGATGCTAGAGGACGAATTTGCACGGAAGATTCAAGAACAGGAAATCTTCTTCAAGATCAGCGGAGAGTCGGAGTGCCTCAACCCATCCAATCAGAGCCGCATCTCCAAGTTCTACCCTGTCCCCACTGTCCAATCCACTGGGTTTTAACGCACACTAATACACATTAGTCTGCTAACCAAAACAACGCTGCTGGACCTGCAACGTCTATTCACACATGTATGACGTTCCGTGTTGTGCACTAATCAGGCAGCTCATGTATGTCTTTTTAACTTGGTAGTTAGCTAGAGCTAGGATTTATACGCTAAGACTCGATCGCATCGGTTAATGTAAATGTAAATTCGAGTTAGCATACTGTTCATTTTGTCGTTTTAATGTCTGGACTGTTTGAACAAACGCTGGAATTTGCATACGTTTACACAAAATAATCAAAGACCGGGGTGGAGGCTCAATGGTAAGGCTCTGGGTCAGTGATCAGAGGGTCAGGGTTCAAGGCTCATACCAGGCAAGCTAACATCATTGGGTCCTTGAGCAAGGCCCTTAACCTCAATTACTCCAGGAGCGCTACACGTTCTGTCTGACCCCAGCCTTCAAATCCATAAGCTGGGATATGCGGAATAAAAACATTTCACTACATGTATGTGATAAATAAGATCTGAATTTGAGCGCTAAAAGCATTGCGACAACATATTACATACATAGTACAAGAATTCCTTCAATGTAGGAAGTAACGGACGTGATCGTCTGAATTCAATAACGCGCTGCGTGAAAACCAACAAGCATTTGACATTTGACTCTTTTTCATTTCTGCCTCATGCGAGGGTGTGTAGCTTTATTTTAGCCGCCGTGCTAAATCTGCCGCATATTCAAACGCCCAGTCGTACGGTCGGAGCTGCAACCGCATGAAGCCGTTCTATTTCACTGTGGTATAAAAAGGTGTAGCATACACTCTTGAAGAAGGAAATGAAGTTTGATTTTCTTATGCGTTATTAAAGACTCGTTGTTTTTTTATCAGCACGATAAAACAATCCAATTGTAGTTGATATACGTTTTTGCCTTTTTTTTTCGCATCGTGACATTTATGCTAACCGTGCGACTAAGCCGATATCGTTTCTTTTATGATTAATGATCTTTTATGAATAAACAAAACGTACAATTTAAAATGAATTTATTCATTCGTTCATTCAACGATGGCGGTTCATTTGAAGAAACTGACATATCCGATTTTTGATGGCTTTCAGGTGATGCTTGTTTTCTGTAGCAATAAATAAATCGCTTGATGATCGTGTAGCTCTGCACTCGCTGATGAGTTGGTAAGAATTCATTTCAATTTAGATACATGGTTAAACACTCACACAAGCTGAGTGGAACGAGGGAAAACGTCCGGCCTTTTATTCAATGAATTCAACGTTTTGATGTCTAGCTAGAGTTAGCATTAGTCGCTAGAATTGGAATCCGCAGCAACATGCTAGCTACGTAGCTTTCTAGGCCAAGATGATCGTTTTAGTGACAATTCGGATGAAGAAAAGCTGCAATTGTTATTTTAATCATTGGAACCGAAGTTTATGTTCAAATCCAAATGATGTAGTAGAAACAACTGCATTGCGTTATTGCGATTCAAAGTTACAAACTATGTAAAAGCTTTACACATTCAAATGAATGTACTTGTCCTGTGTAATATTTTGGTATTATTATTATTATTACAAGAAAATGTATAATTTTTCCAACCTCCCTTACTATACTGTTCAGGTTTTTATTATACAAGTTTACATCCATTTGTCCTATAATATATCTATCATTTTTACTGTATAATGTTCAGGGCAGTGTTTGCGAATTATTTTTTTTTTTTAATTTGTTGAGTTGCTAATTAAATCATTAGTTATTAGCATATTTCCGTACTGGTTGTAGGGGTCCGTTTTATTCTGCGATGATTTGTTATCAAATGATTTCTGTAGGAATGCTAAAAATATTACAATTTGGTAGTTAGAAATTCTCATCTTGCTGTTTAAGGATGGTAACGGAATCCAAGATAAACGATATAAGGTTGCATGAAGCTCATATTGAAAACATTTGAATTTGTTGTTTTAAAAAAAACACTTTATTTTTCATTTTCATGTAGAATACAATTACATCTGCGCCATTCAGCCGAGCCTTTAATGAAAAGGCTCTTTACAAGCATAAAACGGAGGTACAGGCTTTGGCTTGGCCTTGATATCGACATCAATTACAGTATAAAATAAGAATGATAATAACGATAATATTTCAATGCCCTCTAAGATATATAGTTCATTATATTCTTTATTCTCTAGTTCACTGGAATAATAAGTCATATTTCAAAATGTAATATGCTAAAAAAAAAAAATAATTATAATTAGCATCTGATCTTCAACTTTGTCTACAATCTTTTTATTATATGTATTATTATAAAAATAATGAACTATTTACATACATTTTGTTTATGTTGAGAAATTTGCCATTGTGACTACCAGCGTATTTTATCTGCAGGTGTATTGTGTTAACATTAACATTAACGTGTCAAAAATGCTGATTTAGTGTTTTTAATGATTGTCACCTTAAACACCTGTACTTCTCCTTCTTCTGGGATTAAGGTAGGCAGTTTCCCCTTTAAAATATATTTCAGAAAAATTAAAATTGTCTCATTAATAATTAACAACTTTATTGCATTTCTGAACCATAATAAAAATTATAGAAATAAATAACTTCAAACGTTTTATTTTCTATATTATACATTTTTTATATTTATTTTAATTTTATTTTAAATACCTTTTTCTCCTTTTTGTCCTCTTGGTCCATCACTGCCAGGAAGCCCAGGAAGTCCTTGTTCACCTCTAGGACCTGAATTTTCCATTTAATACAGTGGATCAGTAAACTGGTAAAAAATAATAATACACAATCCCCCTCTCTCTCTCCAATGATTGTATTGGACCTTTAGTACAAAAAAAAAAAAAAAAAAACTTAAGATATTAAGCTCAGGCTAAATAATAAGTCATAGATTTGTAAACAATGACTAACCTTGATATCCTCTAGGTCCAGTATATCCCATTTCTCCTTTCTGCCCAGGTCTCCCCGTTGGTCCGACTATGCCATGGTCTAAAAAAATCACAAAGGGGTCGTTTCAGATTTAAGGACATTATTTCCTGTATGTATTTTGACAAACAGTCTTTGGTGTAGCACATATCGCTATGTTGCTTACATGCTACACCGAGTTTTGTATCTAACAGGTTATTAGCAGTCAAATCCCCTACCTCTGATCATTTTAATGAGCTCAGTCATGTTGTTATAGGTATTGTATGGATGGCTTCTTCCAGGAAGTCCAGGAGGACCAGGTGGACCTTGTAAATCTTTGAAATCCCGTAACAACAAACCATGAGCTGGAAAGAAAACCCAGAAACACAATGTTTAGTGGAGTACAACACGTAGCACTTATTACCTCCTCTACTGCATTATTGATGAGATGTTTACTGACATTAAAGACAAAGATAAGGCGTTTTTTTGTTGTTGTTTTTTTACATAATCTAAGCGTCTTAAAACCGAACCTCACAAGCCTTCGTCAAAAATGGAGCTCTGGAATGATCCAGAATTGGGAAATATGTTTGGTTAATTATTAACAAATTAATATTGTGTACATTATGCCCATTTTATTCTGATATTTATTCATTTTCAGACACTGCTCTGTTTCGTGGTGGGGTCTCAGTGGATCTGGAGCTTATTCCAGGAATGCTGGGTATGTAGTGGGAACACACCCGAGAGAACGCCGGTGTATCACAGAGCATCATGCACAACACTTTTGTTTACTCGGACACTTTAGTGCAGCGTTTAAACTCATTTACATTTGATGTAGGTCACCACTTGTTGTGCGATACTGCCGTAGTCCAAAGTCTCAACGGGAAAACTTTTGCTCTCGCCAAAGTTATGCTTTGGCTCATCATGGAACACCTGGCCACCTGTAAGAACACAAAAGGCAAATTATTTATACTAGAGCGGCGCTATACAAAAAACTTTTAGCCTCTCACAGGAAGATTACAGGTTAGAGTCCCAACTACACTGCATGCATTAGCCATCTGTAATTGGACGTCCAAGACGGCTAACTGCCTGATCTCTTTCCCCAGTTACTAACATTAGGTCTGACATGTTCCATGACATCTTTTTATGATCGATAAAACTAAAATATATAATAATGCCTCAAAGCAAGAAGGTCATGGGTTTGATTCCCGATTCAAGTTCAAGTTTATTGGTCACATATACATTGTGCAATACAGCATAAAGTGAAATTCGTTGGTGACTACCTGGGTGTTTGCTGTAAGTGGGAGAGGGGGGAGGAACATATATACATATATTTATATATATAAGTG
>JAOUQX010000021.1:4028605-4038896 GCA_028566295.1 Liobagrus marginatus
GCGTGCTCTCTGCTCTTGCCACGTCCGACCCAAAAACGCCGCGAACGTAACCTCTGCAGAACACGCACGGACAAAAAAGACCCACGGCGGGTTGTGACCGAGGCTTAAGGGGATGAGGTGGGACATATTAGGAGGCAAGTGAACATATTATCCTCAAAGGTGATGTGTTAGAAACAGCAAAATGGGAAAGCGTATGGATTTCATATGTAAGGCACAAAAGGGGGACCACCACAATATTAGGAACACAATATTAAGAAGGTGGTTATAATGCTATGCTTGATCAGTATTTGAAGCATTTGTTTTAATGAAGTGTTTGAAGACTTATTCCAGCCAGATATCTGTGGGTGGATGTGGATTTTTGGCATTAAGGAACGCAGTTTAATATAAACCCAAATCTCCAAACTATGAGTCAAATGAAGATGGATCAAATAGTTATAGTAACAGATATTGGTTGTAGCATCTGGAACACTGTCACTACACTGTCAGAGGATCTGCCTTTCCAGGATACCTTTCTAAAGCATGTCCCTCTCTTCTTTTGTCTATTTAATGAATATTTCATGTTAAGAGTTTTTTTTTTTTTTTTTTTTTTTTTTAGAATAATGAAGTAAAAGACAGGAAGTAAGTAAGAGACTGGTATGTTATACTGTTGGGAATTTTTTTAAGAAAGAAAATGAAAGTTTTTAGCTTTAATGATGTCTGCATGATGTATTCGGGCCTTCTGTGAAGAGAGTTGGTAAAATTATTAAAAGGTACAGAGCTATCTACGATATACTTTTGCTACGCTTTTTGGCTTTAAAGTGATGTCACACACTACATGACCAAAAGAATATGGACACCTTAAAAGCATGCCTACATTATATGTGTTCTCCCCAAGCAACGAAGTTGGAAGCTGGAGCACAGGGACCCAATCACTGTTTCAGCATGACAATGCTCCAATGCACAAAGCGCCTGACCTCCATGACATCATCGTGTGTTATGGTCGGTGTGGCAGAGCACCAAAGCCCTGACCTCAACCCCACTGAACAACTTTGGGATGAACTGGAACCCCGACCGCACCCCAGACCAACAACAGTGCCTGAATACACTAATACTATTGTGGCTGAATGCTAATATTGTCTATGCTCGACGATAAAGTAAATGTGGAACGAAATCAGGAATAAGATGCTCGAAAAAAATTGTATGGTTAGGAGTCCCAATACTTTTGTCCGTATACAGAATGCTAGTCTTTATCCATCACACATTTAGTGACACATCGTTGAAGGACTTTTTTTTTCTGAACAGACTAATTTAGTATTTCAGCAGACCTGTGACTTGTTATTATACCATGATGGCACATGGAAAAGAAAAATAGCCAAAAACTTTAATGTAGCCAATTAATACTGTGTGTATATTGTGTATATGTATTTAACTCTGCATGCTTAATTACAGCAGTTAAGCTTTTGACTGAAACTTCAGGCAGATCATTTGCACAGTTATACTCTAACTCATTAAAAGTTCTCTTTTATTTCTCTCTCTCTCTCTCTCTCTCGCTCCCTTTATCGCTCCTACACTTTTTCCATACATTAGGTCCAAAATGGGTCTGGATAAAGAACCCGGGCTAATTCACCTGGAGACTACTATATCTGAGACACGTAAGACGGTTTCCTTTAAATTCCACTTCATTGGAAATATCATCATCATCATCATCATCACTAAGTAAATCCTGATTCTTTTTTTTTTCCCTCCAAATTATTCCAGTATAGCTATCACTTAATAAACAAAATACGATCATGCCTAATGCACAAACTGTGCTGCCAATTCAGCAATGTCAACCAATCAAGAGTAATGGCACTTTATAGGCCACGGCCACATGACCTTTACCCAGCGACTTGGTGTACATGCCTGACCGAGAGCTACGAGGTATTTCTCAGCTACATACTGCTGCTAAATGCTGGGCCACCAGGGACATGGTCAGTCGGACTATACATCCAATAGGGCATCATAATATCATCGCTATGATTCTAGCAGTGTGAGAAATGTAGGGATGGACTTAGCAGGCAAGCAAGTGTGTGGATTTTCTCCCCAAAGCCTCCCGTTGTGTGACCCATGCACTGGTTATTGACAAATCTGATCAATTTGATCAAAAGCATGCTGTGTAAGTAAAACACAAAAACACAACCGGACAAAAATACAACACTTCAGGAACCATTGTAATGACTAACGTAATGAACGACTAGGGAGGATGTGATATGATTACATTATAATATTACAACATTATATTCCTCTTTAACCACAGCAGTTTTTAATTGCGAAGTTAACTTTTTAACAGGACTATATATATATGTTTTTTATTAAATGTCAGAAAAAGCTCCATATTATAACTGATATGGTACAATAAATGATGAATATATATATATATAAAATGTTTAAAATGCATTTAAAAAAGCAAAAATTTCTCGACCACAATATTTGAATTTAATCCGATCCAAACTCAGTAATTCATATTGAATTAGCAATGTTAACAATTTCTTCAAAAACAACAAAACAAATGAAATTCTCCATGTGTCTTTATTGTGGAGCACTATGAATATTTATTACGCTATATCAAGTGAAGTGAGCGTCTGTTCCTTTTACACACCACCAACCGCGTTGCTCCGTGGGAACATACATGTGCTAATTAGGTCTGTGACCAAGCTTGTCATTGCACATATTAGCAACCTGCTGCCTGAGTACCATGTCAGATACAGACTTTATAACTGTATAACAGACTTTTTTTCCGCTTTGATCATTTGTGAAAAGCATTAAATTAAACGTGAGGTTACATAGTGGTTCGAATGAGCAGCTAATGTATGAATGTGGTGTTTCAGTAAAGCAGGAAGTCGCATTTTCTCCTTATACCCTTGATAGGAATCGTTGTAGTGCATCGAAAATGACAAAGCATTAGCTAAACCATGCAGGGATTTCACACGAATACAAAAATACTACAATTAGTGTTCGCTATCCAGCTAGTTAGATTTTAGAAAACTGTTTGCCGTTTGAGTATTTACATTGCTGCATTCTTTACAGCTCAACTGCGTTGTCCATGTGTACTATAGCAAAACAAAATGACATTTTATTCGCACGACTTTGACATGTTTTGTTTGTAATAAACAGAAAATCAACATTTTCTTTATATAACTGGATGAAGTGCAAGTTAGCAGGAAAATGTTTAATTTACAAAGTCTTGGACATTTAGGAATATTCATTTATTCATTATCCAGCGTTTATCCTGTTCAGGGTCGTGGGGGCGCTGTAGTCTATCCCAGTTAACTTAGCGTGTGAGTTCGGGCGGGGTACATCCTGTACAATCAGCAGCTAATCACAGCACTAACACTTAGAGACAGACAACCATTCACACACACATTCACTCCTATGCACAATTTAGAGTAACACATTCACCTGTGTACAATCGCATGTGTTTGGAGGTGGGATGAAACCGGAGTACCCAGGGAAAACCCGCGCAAGCACGGGGAGAACATGCAAACTCCACACAGAAACACTTTGGGTGGAAATCAAACCCATGACCTTCTTGCTATGAGGCAGGAGTGCTAACCGCTCTACCACCGTACCGTCCCATTCAAAACCTTTTCTCCAAAAATATTGAACTTGAGGCCACTTCCATAAGCAATGATTTAGTATTCCTATCTGTAGATTGCATTTTATACATTGATCGGGAATGTCGGGATTCAATTCATGTAGTAATTATGGAGTTATGTCCATTTGTATTGCAGATGTTTAAACCTTGTGTTAATTGTCTGGACCTTAATTCCGATTCCCTGCCATTCATCCTCAGTTATATTCTCATTCATGTCTTGGCACAAATCATGGTCTGTTTTTGTAGGGACATTGACTTTACATCTTCATGCCCCTGAACATGACAGTGAACGAAACGAACCGTGATTAATTTCTTGACGTGTCAGTCAGACTCGCTTTTGGCCAAATAAAAGATTCTAAAAGATCCACAAAGATTCTTCTATCCGCTTTCTTCGACACCCAGACTATTTTGTAATGACTTTATTTTTCTCCCATTACTCTCTTTCAGAGTCTCTGTACATCACCTGCAAGCTACAGAACTGTACGGAGTCCAACAAGGGCAAACCTTTCCCCGGCTACATCGACTCCAATTCTCTGGTGGTGCAGGACGAGTATGTGTTTGTGCAGGTGAGTAATAAACGGAGGTGACCTGGCAGAGGAATAGAGCTGCGGCCCAAACCAACGTGGTGACAGAATGACCAGACGCTGTTAAAAACACCGCAGTGGACGATGGCATCCATGAGAACGAGTTGGAATTGGCTTTGCGTGGTTCCACGGAGACCACGGTCCCACCGTTATCTTGTTCTGTATGTTGTTGTTTTTTTTTTTTTGCCACTGTCTGACTATAACGCTCGTACGGTATGGGCTAAATTCGGAAAGCGATTCAATGTGACAAAGTGACCGAGCAATTTAGAGCTGATAAATTGTCTCTAACACCTAACAGCATTTACAGAGGGCTGCTTGTAGGCGCTGGTAAATTGCCACCTGGTCTAAAAGTAACCTCTTGTACTTGTGCTTGTGCCTGTCTCTATTATCCAAAGGTGTCGACAGGCGGCCGGCCAATCTACTACGTGTCATCGCGGCGAGACCTGTTCACTCCGATGAAGCTTCCCAAATACACACTTCCGAAGGTAATACCTAGACAACATACAGACAGCATAAATACACGTTCATTAATTAGCTCGACACTGGTGCTTCATCTCTTGGTAATAACAGAGGGTCTTGTAATCTTTACCAGATCACAGGTGAATTCTAGGAACATGCCAGATGTTTTATGTTTAATGTAATCGCTGGATTATTGATTAGAAGGAAATATGCCACTCCTCTTATTTTAGCCTTTACTTACTTTCTTTTATGGGATAATTAAACAGGTTACATTTAATCAGACCCACGTCACCTTTAGTTGTGTGTGTGTGTGTGTGTTTGTGCAGTGGGGTGTGTGCACGGTCTGTGTTAGATGAAAAACGCAAATTGCCAGCGTGTGTTTCCAAAGTTAGCCAAGCTAATCAAGATCAATCTGAGGCTAATAAAAATATTAGTTCTAGGTAAGGAGAATGAGGCCTGGCCGTGATTATTAATCTGATTTGCCACAGCAGGGCAGGATCAGCCTGGCTCTCCGCATGGACCCTTCACTCCAGGCTACCACTTTTATATTCTGCCTGTTCTTAATTGCAAAAGAAAAAAAACCCTTAAGATGTGTGCATATTTACATTTATAGAATTTGGCAGATGCCATTATCCAGAGGGGACTTGAATTTATCCAACTGAGCAGTTGACGGCCTTGTTTAAGGGCTCAGCAGTTTTTAGCTTGGCGGTGCTGGGAATCGAACCCACAATGTTCTGATCAGTCAGAGAAAACAATATCGGCTAAAAGATGCGAAATCTGGAAATAATATAATAAGAATTAATATTAGGTTGCCAGTACTGATGTTTTCCTGTAAGAACATTACTTTCCAAAAAAAAAAAAACACTTGAACTTGATGGTTCAAATTTTTTTTCCCCCAGAAGTACAGTATACACACATGTATCTCTAGATCCTGAGGCAACGGTATTCAATCTGGTCCACAGTGGGCCGGTAGGCTGTAGGTTTTCATTCCAGCCAAACAAGTTGAATGCTTGCTAGTTGATTGGAGCCCAAGATGAATTAATTAAACAAGTGGAAACAGGTGGATCTTCTTCCTGGTTGGAATGAAAGCATGTCGCCACTTGGGTCCTTAAGACGATTGACGACCTTTGCTCTGAAATCTCTTCACAGTACATAATACAGTATATGAACTGATTTATTACCGTTAGCCTAAAGACAACATCTTTAGCTGCGTTTACTTGCCAGGACCTGCACGTGATCAGCACGGATGAAAACCGGGTAGTGGCAGCAGTTCAGGAGTGGAATCAGAACGACACCTATAACCTGTACGTCTCCGAGCCTGGCGGTGTGTATTACACACTTGCCTTGGAGAACGTCATGAGCAGCATGGGACCTGAGGGCAATGTCATGATTGAGCTGTATGAGGTATTCTGTTTTTGCTTATCCTCTCATCTCATCTATTATGACGAGCAGCCAAGCTAAAGTGGGAATTTCTTATTGAAATTAATTTAAGCAAAATAATTCTTAAAATGTTTCTGTTTTTGCTTTTGTTCTTTGTATCAACAATGCTGAATGTAAATGTGAGCTTCATTGACGTTAACGTAACACTTAACATCTACTCTCGTTTATAGAACATGACTCCCAGCCTCATGCTATCTCACTAGCATATAATTACACTCTTGATGATAGCATTCAACCTGTAAACCCTTTCAGGAAAGAGTAATCCAGTGCCTTGATTGAGGTCGCAACCCGACACCATTAGCATATGCTAAAAATTGCCCCACCAACCAGATTAAAGTCCTCACTTAGTGAACACAGGCTGACTTCCTATTCTGCTTCATTCTCTCTTTTCTATTTTTTAGGTAGCAGGAATTAAAGGGATGTTTTTGGCCAACAAGAAATTTGACAACCAAGTAAAGACTTACATCACGTATAATAAAGGAAGAGACTGGAGACTGCTGCAAGCGCCCTCTACTGATCTACAAGGGAACAGCATCCACTGCATGTTGGTGAGCCAGAATAAGAGGGGAAGGGGGGGGGTGTGTGTGAGTATGTATGTTATGATGGAGGAAGGGTGACAAAGATTAACAGCGAGAGACGGCAGGAAGAGAGAGAGAGAGAGAGAGAGAGAGAGAGAGAGAGAGAGAGAGAGAGAGAGCGCGATAACGAGACCGAGAGCGCTAGTTAAATGCCGCCTGTCTAAAATATGTCTAATGTAGTCAGAGTTAAGCATCAAAAAGAGCAACGCTCATCACACTCACTCATCAATGTCCAATGGCAGGGCATCAAGCTTCCACTCAAAGGTCAGGTGGCATAAAGTATCGAGCTGCCTGTATTCTTGCAGGAGTTTAGCAAGAACGATAGCGGGCATGACAGCATTACTTCATTCATGACTCGTTCCTGCAGCCTTTGAGCTATTTGCATATGTAAATGAAAATGACGATCGGTACATGTGCCTACACTCCATGTTGTTAGACTTGAAAGAAGAAGAATGAAAGAACATATAAAAAAATCGCATTACAACCTGAACTCATGGGAGACCGTTATCGTCGCTTCTATATTCATAGGATAGAAGATACGAGGTCCAGCTTCCATCGGAACGCGGCGTTAATGTACGCCGGAATTAGTCATCGTTTTGTCGTTTTTATTACGGAGTTGCGCGAGCATTAATAAATACGATAAACGCTGTGCATCGGCCAAGCAGGACATATTTACAGTTAATTCCTGCAATACACACTGTACGCCAGTACAATTAGCATCACAAATGTAGCTCTTAGCATGAAAGATTAGCTCAGTCTGGTTTGGAAAACGCTCTCTTTTTCAGACTTTACCGGACGATTGATGTGAATAAATGTGAGCGCTCGTCCATTTCGCATAGATGCCCGATTCAAAATATAATTACCCTTTGATCAATTTGACTAATTAATGCTCTTGCTTTCGGCCTTGCTTTCAGCCTCTATTATAGAGTTATTTATCAGAAAATGTCAAAGTTTTAATAAACCTCCAAACAGCCAGTGCAACATGTGGTTACCATTGGCATTTGCAGACGCGTAATGAGGATTGTGCCATTAAAGGTTACTCCAATCAAAATGAATGTTGGGATGCAACCAGTGGGAGTGCGTGCTGCAGTGGGATTTGTAATTAGGGCCGTTTGGTCATAGCGTGACACTTGAGTTGGTGCTACTTAAAGAGAATTGATATTGATTTTCACCAGTTAACGACATGAATGCGCATGTGTGTGTGTGTGTGTGTGTGTGTGTTTTGATCGTAGCCGTACTGTTCCCTGCATTTGCAACTCCATGTGTCGGCTAACCCGTATACATCTGGAAACATCGCCAGCAAAGATTCAGCCCCGGGAATCATAGTCGCATCGGGTAAGTGCATTTCCTCATGCGATATTCAAAGTTCAGATTTGTAAGAAAAAACTCTTTCAAGAATTACACGCGCGCGCGCACACACACACACACACACACACACACACACACACACACGCGAAAAAGAATAAGATCCCACGAGGGAAACTAGACATAGCACTGCCTGTCATACAATAGTGAGTGATGTCTAAAGTGGGCTGCAGGTTTTCAGAGTTCCAGCACGTTCTGTCTGCAATCCAACTAAAATCCCATCAGGAAATAGAACCTCCAGGGTGGGGGAGATGGGGGGATGGGGGCTTAATATTTTATTTTGTATTACATATTATATTTGATTATTTCAGCACGTCTTAATAAAACTATGAAATGTGTATATACCTACAGTCTTAAATGTGTTATGATTAACATTGAAGGTAGGAAATAGGTTTCTCTACCAGTCCACCAAACGCACTAATAAAAACTATTTTTTAATTTATTTTTCTCATTTCCATTCGCCGAGCTGCCACTTTCTGGATCACTTAAGAGTTCTTACGTTTATCCGAGAGTATTAGATAAGTTCTAAAGCAAACTTTCAAATCTGTATGCAGTGGGACGGCATGGTAACAGAGCGGTTAGCGTTCCTGCCTCACAGAAAAGAAGGTCATGGGTTTGATTCCCACCCAAGGTGTTTCTGTGTGGATTTTGAATGTGCTTGCATGGGTTTCCCCCAGGTACTCCGGTTTCCTCCCGCCTCCAAACACATGCGATTGGTGATGCATAGGTGAATCAGCTACTCCAAATTGTACATAGTAGTGAATGTGTGTGTGTGAATGGTTGTCTGTCTCTAAGTGTTAGCGCTGTGATTAACTGCTGATTGTACAGGATGTACCCTGCCCTAACTCACACACTAAGTTATCTGGGATAAACTACAGCGCCTCCACAACCCTGAACATGATAAACGCTAGATAATGGATGAATGAATGAAGTGCTAGCTCAGTGTTTAAGCTGTTGGACTGCTGATCCGAAGACCGCGGTTTGATTCCCAGCACCGCCAATCTACTACTGCTGGGCCCCTGAGCAAGGCCCTTAACCCTCAACTATAATGCCCAAATTCTGAAAATGTAAATAAGTGCTAGATAATGAATGAATGCAGTTTGACTGCGATTCTTCATCACTGTGCACCAAATAGTAGTGTGTCTATGTATTGCATTTACATTTATCCTTTCCTACTATATATTTTCAGGAGTGTCATTAAAGGTAAAGGCAGGATAGAAATCGCCATTGCTGTGACTTATGCTAGGTGCAGGTGACTTATGTATTGGATGTAAGCCTCGCGCTAGTAGCATCACTACCATATCCACTGTTTTGACTATATTAAGCATTCGTTTCTGCACGCTACGAGCTTTGTCCTTACTTTAATTGTAAGCTTTTATGATGCTGCTGTTGTTCATATTGAATCCATGGAGAAACGATTCCAGAATATGGGCCTATAAACAAGATTAGCGTTAGTGCAAACAAATAGAGACGCTAAGTGCTGCTCTTGAGACGAGTGAGGGCAAGAGTGCTTTAAATCTCCTCTTTCGACGTCTCCTGGTTTTTCCTCATCTAACCTTTTGTTCCTAAAAATGTACAGCACTTGCCATGTAGGTTTTTTTTTATATTCTTTTATTTCTTTTAGGTATACGAGTCAAACTAGGCATTTTTCCACCGTATTCAAATTTTTCGATTTTGTCTTGAAGATGGACATAGATGGGGGTATAAATGTCTCGTTGATGTTCCAGATAGGGAAATTCCCAGAGGGGCGCATATTAGCTGTTGCTCAGCGCATTGAGTGCTGATTGATTTGACTGTCCTGCGGTCCTTCATCAGGGGAACGGCGGATGTAACTTATTTAAGGGTTCACCTAATGTTCTGTGATGGTGGAAAACTCTTAGCGAGCTTGGAAATATCGACACCATACCCCTCATTCATCCAACGCGTGTAGAAATGAGTGCAGCTCTGAAGAGACACACCGACGTGTCTGATTCATGAAACAGTTACGCAAAATTAAAACAGGCAGAGATCTAAGTGATGGATCGGCTTCTGGTGCATTAACTCGAGCGTTCACCCATTAGTCCATTATTTGAGTTATACGCATATGACATTACTCTAATGCAAGTGCCGTTTCTATTAAAGAGACCCATATTTATGCAAAACGGAAAAAAAAATTTTTTATGACTGGGTAAAAAAATTTAAGCGGCAAGAAAAATAGATAAAGAAAAAAACAGAAAATAGCAACGTATGTAAAGGTTTAAAGAAGTGTTTTT
>JAOUQX010000021.1:4127371-4138654 GCA_028566295.1 Liobagrus marginatus
GTGTGTGTGTGTGTGTGTGTGTGTGTGTGTGTGTGTGTGTGTGTGTGTGTGTGTGTGTGTGTGTGTGTTGATATAGCAGCACTTAGGCAGGAACGCTAGATAATGATATGTATGATGTAGAGAACCAAAAACCAGTCTCATTGACAAAATTGAGCTTGTAGTGGCGGAGCATGATTGGTCAGACATTTTCAATTAATGCTAAATTAATTTATGGATTTAGATGTACTTTATTGGTGTACTATGTTTCATGGAACGCCTGCCTCACAGCATGAAGGCCATAGGTTCGATTCCCAATTCCAACGGTGTTTCTGTGTGGAGTTTGCATGCTCTCGTCGTGCTTGCACCGGTTTTCCCCAGGTACTCCGGTTTCCTCCCGCCTCCAAGCACATGTCATTGGGTATAGGTGAATCCATATTGTCTATGAATCTAAATTGTCCATAAGAGTGAATGGTTATCTGCCTCTAAGTGTTAGTGCTGTGATTCACTGCTGATTGTACAGGATGTACCCCGCCCTAACTCACACACTAAGCTATCAGGGATAGACTACAGCGCCCCCACGACCCTGAACAGGATAAACGCTAGATAACGGATGAATGAATATAGCTTACTGGATACTAGATGCGTGCACGGACATTTGTGAGTACAAGTGCATAACTACTGGTACCGGTGCATCCCTAGATAAAAAAAATAAAATTCTAATGCGATAAGCAATGGTTGGCTTCTGGCAAAAAAAAACAACAAAAAAAAACCACACACCCTATAAGTTGTTTACAACTTACAACTTTACAAGTTGTTTAATAAGATGTTACGCAACAGTATGGGACGTTGACGTTAAAGTACGTGCCCTACAGTGGCGTGTAAGCTAGCACGAACCAGCCATGTTGCACTACACACGACCTAATTTCCAGCTCTCTAATTGGCTTTCCGCATACCCAGGCACAATTAATGAAGAAGGCCTGTTTCTTTCCCTATTATACTGATTGATGCTACTCCGTCTCCCTTCGGTACGCTCGGTGCGCGCTGTAATTTTAGTCACGCAGTGAGGAGGCACAGACTGAGCTCCGCTTTGGCCTATTTAATCACTGGATACAGATTATTATAAATGGCTTCTCCGATTATAGCGGGTTCTACTGGAGGTCTATCCATCACCCTCAGGCTAGCAAACAGGTGTTGGATGAAACTTCAGGAGAGATTAGCGCCTTACATTGTTCCGGTTACGATTTAAAAGTATGGCCGTTCGAAAAGCAATAAAAGGTGGCAGCTCTGTTCTTGCCAACGGGAAATGAGGTAGAATAGATAAAACACAGTTGTACAGTATATAATGTTGACGTATGCGGCGTGAGTATATTAAGCACCATCTGAACCTGAAGTGACAACTTGGACAAATTTAACAGGACATTTACTTCATAGAGGTTTTTTTTTTTTTCGTCCTCACTGGGACAAATCAAGCAAGGTCAGAAGGGTGCCATTACTATCGCGTGCGTCTTTTGCCTAATCAATTGTTTTGGCGCTCACATTTAATGCCATCTATCCAGATTTGAAGCAAGCTGACTGAAAGTCCAGAGCTCATCTATCCCCTGTCACAGTTGATGCTCTTGGACCGCAGGGGCGCTTATAAGCACTATGTTGATGTATCAGAGCACTGGGCGAGCTCAACCTGCAGGCAATTCATCAGGCCAATGACGTGCTCAATTTTAAAAGCTTTGGGGCTGTCACAAAGTGAGCTTCATAGCTTCCCTACTTACATCAATAAATCACCAGTCGGCGGCAAGGACCCACTGCCAGCATTAGGCAACTACCAACAGAGAGAGAAAGGAAGGCCTGCTAATGGCTGCTGTGGGACAAAGACAGATTTTTAGTAATGGATTTATAATGGAAAATGTCGGGTGTATACCAACGCGGGAAAGTTTGCATAGCTGTGCAGGCTGAAAGACATCAAAAGTATTTCAACTTGATTCCCAAGCATGAGAAAAGATCGGTCGAGTTATAGGTAGGTTACAGACTTAAAGAGAGGTGTTGTTGTGGCTCGCTAATCAACTAATTAATTGCTGAGGAAAACAATGCGTAGACATGCCGCAATATTACTGTCATAAGCAAAACCGTGTTCTTTTAAATAAAAAAAAAATAAAAAAAAAGGGGTTTGAAAGTCCTTATGGTTTATTTTGAATCAAATACGGCGTACTTGAGCCTTCAGACTGGTTTCCGTGGTTAGACAATGATTATGCGATCAAGAGAACGAGTGAGTGAGTGAGGCAAGATAATGGAATGCACTGAGCCAAACCTTCACGCCTTTCTGCGGAACACATCAATCATGCGCTTATCATTGTTCCAAGCTGCCAATCAGCCGCCATTAAAAAAAACAACAAAGTTAAAGCTTTTCTCAATGACACATACATGGCCTAATGGCTCTTCTTGCATGGTTCATGCTAATCAGATCTGATCTCACTAACAGGCATCAGTTTCTTGCCGTCGGCAAACACAAGTCTGGAGCTGCTACAGGGCCTGAGGAGGGTGTTCCACAAGGACTGGTTCCTTGCCTTGATCCTTTTCATTATTATCAAAATATCCTCGGGTTATAATATTCCACACGATCAAAATCTTAGGTTTTTTTTCTGTAGGGTGAGAATCCTTATACTTATCCTTATACTTGCATCAAATCTTTCACCTTCAAGCCCCCTTTCCCTTTCCAGCATATATATGTATATATGTATATATATATATATGACATGATGGGATACACAAATGTATGGCTACATCCAAAAATAGGGATCACACAACTGGCTAGCACCTCTGTCTCTGTCTCTAAGGTTGTAGGTTCGAGTCTCATTTTTGCCCTGTGGAAATAATCTTTGAAAAAAAGGTTTTTTTCAAGTAATTTTCCAAACACAACATGTGGGCTGGCATGCATCTGTAAATCGTCTGTAGTGTATTATTTATATATATATAAAAATGTATTTGTATTTATAGTGTATGGTGTGCAGTTGTGCCCTGTAATGGGGTAGAGTTAGGGTTAGGTGTACTCCTTTTTCACAGTTGATATAGATGGATGGCTATGTATGGATATGGATGGATGGATGGATGGATGGCTGGATATGGATGGATGGATGGATGGATGGATGGATTTGGATGGATGGCTTCGGATGAATGGATGGCTATGGATGCATATGGATGGATAGATACGGATGAATGATTTTTTTTAAATCTCAGTATAATTCTCTAAACTCATGTAAATCATATAGTGTGTATCATCTGTACTCAATTTTCAACACAACTTTCTATACCGAAAACTAAATTATGGAAATAGTTTGGTTCAAATGGCAACAGCTGCCCGAGGGCTGCTTTGTTTTTATTAAATAAATAAATATTGAACTGCCAATCTTATTTCTATATACACTATACATACACTATACATTCTAGACCTACTCAATGCTTTATGTTGGTCCATATCTTTGTAACTTCTCATTGTCATTTCACATATAGCTGAAATGTTCCAGTAAAATTAATATAAGCACCATGGTACCAAGATCCTCACCTATATTGATGTCTCATCACTGTTTTTCTACACTATCATTCTGAGCTATAGTAACACTGTCAGTCAAGCAAGCAGACCCTTATTTTGTGTTTAGCAGACTGCTACTTTAAACTGTTCATCAAATACCTCAAAGCCTTGCGATGTTTACATTCACTTGTCAGATGCTAGATGCTAGAACTGGACATTTGACTCCAAAATAGTTCATTATTCTCACAGCTTGGACTGTGGCGATGATCAGCAGCCTTGGTTCAAATCAAGCCATGCTCACAAAGAGGCAGACAAATGGCGAGACAAGGTAAAGTGATTATAGCCTGTTGTGTGCGCTAACGCATTTATTAGCATTCAATTAGCATCGCGGCACTGACGTCTGCTGAAAGATTTGGACGTTTAATTTGGGAGACGGCCACGGTAATGTTATTGATGCGGCAGAACATATTTGGTTTAAACGGATAATAGAAAGGCATCACTTATGATGATGGGCTACAATGGCAACGAGACGCTATTCGATTAATTAAACTATATTAGATTTTATACTACAGTCCGTGAATGAGCCACTGAGTGATCCGATTTAGGTGATAAATTGATGTTTAGCAACAAACGAAATCAACTGCTAATAAAGTCGTCCAAATTAAGATTTTATTCATTTTTTATATTTTCGGAAACAACAATGGAAAACGGCGTACAAAAAAAATTAATAAATAAATAAGAGGCTAAACTCATCAATGCTGATGTAGCTAATACAAGAGAGAGAGAGAGAGAGAGAGAGAGAGAGAGAGAGAGAGAGAGAGAGTTATAGAATTATGGAAATGAGTAACCAAGCACTATTGTTTCACTGTCTCAGGCCATTACCATAATTCAGTTTTATGCCATCTAATTAAGTTAGCCATAAATTCCTGATGCATTTATAGACAGCGCTGTAAATCA
Organism: Liobagrus marginatus; assembly: GCA_028566295.1. Classification (NCBI taxonomy): domain Eukaryota; kingdom Metazoa; phylum Chordata; class Actinopteri; order Siluriformes; family Amblycipitidae; genus Liobagrus; species Liobagrus marginatus. The sequence goes on from JAOUQX010000021.1 coordinate 4,131,828, forward strand.
TGTTGACTTGAATGCAGCTACATGAGGGTTGTAGCAATTGAGGGTTTCCTTTAGCTTAGCTTTTTTTTTTTTTTTTGAACAGTGTTCTGTGTTAATGCTTACTCTGGAATGAAAAATCCATAAAAATACTTTCAACTGATCAGTCGGTGTCACTATGTCATGTAAACACCCATCAGGTATAGCATTATGGGCACTGTATAGTGACGTGAATAACTATCTCTTCATCACAGAACCTGTTAGTGGGTGGGATATATTACTGTTAGTGGGTGGGACATGTTACTGTTAGCAGGTGGGACATGTTACTGTTAGCAGGTGGGACATGTTACCTTTAGTGGGTGGGATATATTACTGTATGCAGGTGGGATATGTTAGTGAGTGGGATATGTTACTGTTAGCAGGTGGGATATGTTACCGTTAACAGGTGGGATATGTTACCGTTAACAGGTGGGATATATTACTGTTAGCAGGTGGGATATATTACTGTATGCAGTTGGGATATGTTAGTGAGTGGGATATGTTACCATTAGCGGGTGGGATATATTACTGTTAGTGGGTGGGATATATTACTTTTAGCAGGTCGGATATGTTACCTTTAGTGGGTGGGATATATTACTGTTAGTGGGTGGGATATATTACTGTTAGCAGGTGGGATATATAACTGTATGCAGTTGGGATATGTTAGTGAGTGGGATATGTTACCATTAGCGGGTGGGATTTATTACTGTTAGTGGGTGGGATATATTATTGTTAGCAGGTCGGATATGTTACCTTTAGTGGGTGGGATATATTACTGTTAGTGGGTGGGATATATTACTGTTAGTGAGTGGGATATATTACTGTTAGTGGGTGGGATATATTACTGTTAGTGGGTGGGATATATTACTGTTAGCAGGTGGGATATATTACTGTATGCAGTTGGGATATGTTAGTGGGTGGGATCTGTTACTGTTAGCAGGTGGAATATGTTACCATTAGTGGGTGGGATATATTATTGTTAGCAGGTGGGATATGTTACTGTTAGCAGGTGGGATATGTTAGTGGGTGGGATATATTATTGTTAGCAGGTGGGATATGTTAGTGGATGGAATATGTTACTGTTACTGGGTGGGATATATTACTGTTAGTGGGTGGGATATATTACTGTTAGTGGGTGGGATATATTACTGTTCACAAATCAGAAACTAGTAATAAACAGTACCATATGGACAAAAGCATTGACCATCACATCCATATGTGTGTTTTAAAAACATCCTGATCCAGATTTAGTCTCGCTCGGAATTAGTGTACAGTAGCGTGTGTATAGTTGTTAATTAAAAAGCACAATTTAAAACCTGTAAAGCCCTGAATCGTTTTGTATGTAAAAGACAACCAGTTGACTAATTACACCGTTGTGCTGCAAACTCAAATACATCTAAATTATTCATGTAACGCACACGAACCTGAGCCAGGATAAAACACTTATTCGGTAAATGAACGAGCATGGCACGTGATTCGACACGTAAGCAATCTTCTGCTCTGGCATTTTTTTATTGTCATTGTTAATGAATGACGTTTTTTTTTTGTTAAGACAAACATCTAATGTAGTCCTTCACTGACCAGAGTTACAGCCAAGTCTGTTTGATGGAATTGTCATTTTGAGTAGCTCGGTTCTGTTGTACTCAACGGCTGTGACATGACCTTACACCACGTATGAGGATAAAAGTCGCTAAAGGCTCTAAAGCTGAACACCACCAGTGATCGTGGATGCCATGAAATCTATGTGAAACTGATTCTCAAGAATCTTAAACATCATTTTAAATACAACCTTGGACCAAATGTCTTTTCCGGTCGTTGGCGCAAAAAAAATTAGCACATGCAGTCGTCTAGAACGACTTTTGTATGTTGTAGCGTTACGTTATTCCTTCACTAGAGCTAAGAGACTCCAACAGTGTTCCAGCATGACAATGCCCCTGTGCACAAAGCCCCTGAGCTCCAGGAACTCCAGTGTGTTATGGGTGAAGTGGAAGGTCTTGAGTGTCCTGCACAGAGCCCTGACTCTAACTCAACCCCACTGAACACCTTTGATCCCAAACATGAGACACCGACTGCACCCCAGAACCTCCTCACCCAACAACAACAACAAACAACAACAAACAACAAGAACAACAAACAACCAACAACCAACAACCACCACAACCAACAACAAATAACCAACAATTACAACCAACAACAACAACCACAACAACAACCACGAACAACCAACAACAACAACAACCACAACAACCAACAACAACCCACAACCCACAACAACAACGCCTAATCTGTCTAAAATAGCTGAGCGAATTCCCACGTGTCAAAATCCAGAGGAAAATATTTCCTAGAAGTGTCGAGGTTATTCTACAGGCGGAATCTGGAATCGGATTTGTGCTGAAAACACATAGATGTGATGGTCCGATATCCCAACACTTTTGTTTATATAGTGTATTTATAAGATATATAGTTAAAACAAATGATTTTAACCCTCGTTTAAAGACATGGAACGAGACGAAGTTTAACATCCGCTCTTATTTCTCGAAACACTGCCCTTTATTAGAGTTCACCTATCAGCGTATAGCAGCCTGTGTATAAAAAGGTGTTATTTCAGGATTAAACAGATGATCCTTTACGCTGAGCTTTAACTCGCACAAATCCATTAGACAGGGAGAATATTACACCCCGTTAATCTTCCTGAACCCTCTCCAGCGTGGAACACTCATCCACACGGATGCAAAAGAGCTACAATCCGGTGTGTAACAGAGAACTTTTTCCTCTCTTCCTACTTCATCGGTTGAAAAAAGAATGTCCTCGGAGTTTTTGGACGAGGAAAGCAATTGCCTATGCGGAAACAGTGCGAGAAATAATTAGCCGCATTAGTAGAGATGAACTAGTACAATGTTTGCATTGTTAGCAGAAGAAAGGCATAGCATGGCTGCACTGATTCACGGAAGCGTGTGCTTTCCTGGGAACTGACGAAGTAAAAAAAAAAAAAATGATAGGAAGCGTAATATAAAGAAACAACCAAGGACCTATTCTAGTCGTTTGATAAAAGTGACCAGTTTTTCTTTGTTTTTTTTTAAAGAAGAAGAAATGTGATTCATATTCATTTAGAAGATATATCCCTGACCCTGAAGCGCCTTTTTGACAAAGCACGGGATGCCACCGGCAATAAACCTGCAGTAACCATTTCTTTTATCTATCTTTTCCAACATCCCCTTTTCCCACAACACAACATTTCATTTCTGAAGCTGTTTTTATAGATATGTACTACCCATAATCTTTTAGGGTTCTGGGCTTATCCAGATGTGTGCGCACCTGTTTGGTGCAAGCGATGTCTTCAAAATTAGCCGTGGTGCATGAAAAGGTTACTCGGAACAAATACAGAGCGTGCTTTATAAACAAAAGCTGCTCAGCATCTTCTACATTGTTTACATCGATTATATCCGGCAAAAGCATTTAAAAATTGTCTGACTGAACTTTTGCAGTAGATAAAAAAGGTCTACAGATGTGCCTTAATTTTTATTTTAATTTTTAACAGAAAACACATACAAGTCCTGGACTGTATAACAGTTAATATAAACTAGAACATAAACAGTGTATTATACTATTAAAAATGGGTAAGCAAAAAGAAAATTATAATAACTACACTGCTTATGTGTATAAGCAGTGTGTAGATATAGATATAGATGTGTGTGTGTGTGTGTGTGTGTGTGTGTGTATGTGTGTGTATGTGTGTGTGTGTATATATATGTATAAGCAAATTACAATTTTTGTTTTTTTTTCTCACCGGTACTTTGTTCATACATCCTTACAAAATACATCATTCTAAGCTGACTAAATAACGTTCCATAGCCACACTCCTTAAGAGTAGTGCTAAATAATGCTAGTTCGAGCTAGCTTTTTATTTTTTTGATCAGCTAGTGAGTTGTATATTTATGCTCTATCCAGCTAAAGTTTAAGAAAGACAGAAACTAAAGCTAAAGTTAGCGCATCCTATCTTAACAACGAATCAAATGTTTCCCTGATGGGATTCAGCTAGCATGCTAAAATAAAAGGGGTCTATAAAACTGGTTTCAAGACTTTTACTGAGCGAATGCAAGAGAAACGTTTCCTTTTTGCTTTCATTCGTTTGATGAAACTGTTCAAATAAAAAAGAAATACTGCATATATATATATATATATATATGAAAAAGTTATCGAGGTTGCCTTGTGAGCTAGCATCTTCCGCTATACCAAGAACAGGCTAGTGTCTAACTGAGGAAAGGCTTGTGTGTATTAGGATAAAGCGTGAGGAAAGCTAAAGGCAGATCCTTGAGAAAGTGCAGTAGCAGCAAATCTCTTGCAGTTAATGTATCCTCTTGACATTGTGAAGCGGTTCAGCTCTGGGTGAAAATCCCATTTTGTTTGGCAAATGTCTGTAAATGCGAATAATTTACTGCAGTAATTCACTCAGCTTTTTGATGGCTATAGAAAACCCAGATGAGTCAGTTTCCATTGGTTGAAGTGTCATCAAATCATCTTTGGGAAAGACTCTCCAGGTTTCTAAAAACCGGCCTTGACATAGCTGTGTGTTTGTACTCCATGCTGATGAATACGTGATACGTACATACTTACGCACATGGCGCTCAACGTCAGCTCACTTGCTGAAGGGAAAATGTATGCTAATGATGCTTCGAGAGTGGACCTATGTCAAATCTTTATGAAGGGTATGGATAGATGTTATTACATCTGTTGTTCTAGTGCTTTAAATATTGCTGCCTTAAATATGAAGAGATGCAGACATTTTTGATAACTGTCATAAATCTGCATATAGAGGGTTTTTGATTCGTGCGTTGACTATATCGCCAAAAGAACAACCCACATGACTGTAACTGGGCCTTCGTTATACTGTTGCTATAAAGTTAGAAGCACACAACTGTATATACTTTCCCTATATAATGTTGGATTTAATATTTCCCTTTACTGAAACTAAAAGGCCCAAACACTATTCCAGCATGACAATGCTCCTGTGCACAAAGCATCAGAGCTCCATAAAGACATACGTTGTGTTCTGGATGAAGTGGAAGAACTGGAGTGTTCTGCACAGAGCTCTGACTCTAAGCCTACCCCATTACACACCAATATCCCAGATCCTCCTGATCAAACATTACTGAGTGATCCTACTAATACTATGTTGCCACTAAATGAACAAATCCCCAAAGCTTTGCCCCAAAATCTTGTGCAGAGTTGTCCCGGTGGGCCGCAGCCCTACACAGTTTCATTCCAACTTTGCTCCAATACACAACATGCAGTTTATTAAATAAGCCTGAAGGACATCATTAGCTGAATCAGGTGCGTTTCATTTGGGTTGAAGCGAAACTGTGCCGGGCTGCGGCCCTCCAGGAACCGAGTTTGGCACTCGCTGATCTAGTGGAAATGTCTTTCCAGTAGTGTGTAGGTTTTAGGAATAATGGTGAGACGAAATCTGAAATAGGATGTTCATGAAGCATATGACCAGGTATTCCAATCTGGTAGTATACCTAGTCAAAAGTGGTAGCTCAGTGGTTAAGGTGTTGGACTGTTGGAATCGATTCCCAGCACCACCAAGCTGCTACTGCTGGGCCCCTGAGTAAGGCCCTTAACCCTTAACTGCTCAGTTGGATACAATGTAAGTCGCTCTGGATAAATGCGTCTGCCAAATACTGTAAAGGTATATATGAAAAAAGTGTATTAATTTTACTGCTATGGTAAAAATGTTCAACGATTATGTGAGTTATTGTTTTATCAAAAATGATACAGTTGCTTGTGGCGTTTTTACGGTGTCTAGGTCATATTTTTTAAAGGGTTTATTTAACTTTAGACGGAAATCTTGAACGAAATTAACGGCATAATGCAATGTGTTTCCGCATATGAAATATTCATTACATTACTGCATACGTTGGCAATATACTCATTAGTAACTTTGATAGATATTCTGTTGAATGGCACTTTTTTTTTTTTTACAGTTTGGCATAAAACCATGCAGTTCATGCAGGAATCTTACTGACATTTTGTTTGGGTCGAAAAATTATAATCTTTCCTCAGATAGTTCATTACAATATGAAGCCAAAACTTGGAACAAGTTTACCTTATGAGTCATAGAACACGTCAGGGTACTTCTGGTCAAGTTGTAATTTATCAAGTGTTTATCCATGTCCACACTTTGTTTAAAAAGTTCTATTTAATATTAATGTATAATAAGTTCATTATAATAAACTCAGCAAGAATATTGATTTTGACACTGAACTTCATGTTGCATTATGTACACACATTATGCAAACCGGTCTAGTCGGTCTTTTTTTTTTCACAGATGCAGTCTGTCTACGTAAATCCAAACAAGGACTCTTTTATATCTTTAGAATTCAGTCGGCACTGAACACTAACGTAGTACATTGTGTGATCGTGTGAGTAAATGTCAGAGTTTTCGGTGTCTCCAGTACACATTCCGGAGAGGAAAAAATAAGGAAGAAATGAATATAGAAAAGAAATGGAGCCACAGAGTTACGCAAAGAAACCGTCAAGATCTTTCTTACTTCCTATTATACAGTATGATATAAACAAACTCTCCATAAGTAGTGATTGGTTCCATAAGAAGGTGTTAGGCCTCTGGGTACACTAGTCTGAGATGTTGGACTACTGATTAAAAGTCCAGAAAATTCCAGGATCCCCAAGCTGCCACTGTAGGGATTGTGAGGGTGTAAGGGTCTCGGTGCCAGCGACCTGCAGAGGGGCGTGGCCAGGACGGCCACCCGAAGGACTTTATGACCCAGCGAGGTTTCTAGTTATGTTGTGTT
>JAOUQX010000021.1:4219168-4232342 GCA_028566295.1 Liobagrus marginatus
TCAAAATAAAAGACACTAAAGTTTGCTGGAACACAAAACTCAGAACATTACAAAGGGGCCGGGTCAAATGTGGAGGCCGTAGTTTGGGGACCCCTGATATACGGTATTACGTCCAGAGTATTGCGCAGAATCAGCGCATATCTGACGTACTCGAACACACGTCACTACACAACAAATAACGGCGTGTTCATTTTATTGAAGCTTTACAAAGATAAAAAAAAAATCGTTTTATTTTATTTATCGCAACGAAAACAACAAGAAAAGAAATAAAGCAGGAAGAGAAAACACCAAGTGGCACGCTGGGCGCGAGCGTCGTCTATGACGCAACAGTAATGTATTGTGAGGACTGCAGAACATACACACATTTTATAATAAATAAATGTAAACTGCAACGTAGTTACTTTTTTTGCCAAGTAGAAGTTCCGAATGGCCGGTAACGTAAACATTTAGTAGTCAAATTGGCCTGTGAGGGGAAAAAGTTAATTTCTAACCCTAACCCTTAATGTTAACTTTAGCTGCAGCTAAATTTACTGCGCGATCCACAAGTCTGAAAAGCCCCCATGCCTTAGTGTTAGCTGTAGTCTTAGTTTCTCAGCAGATTGGTAAATACACAGAAAAGCAGATCCTCTTGACCAATCCGGCTCACTTCTCCAAAATTGGTTGACCAATCTCATGCATAAATGCATCTGATGAGTCTGCAAAAAATCGGGTGTGCATTATGCTTATGTAAAAGCGCAGGTATATAAACAAAAGCTTGATACATTTACTGTAAAAAAAACATTATTGATTCTATACTAACAGCTCATACTCAGACTAATAGTAATTCTGTAATGAGGTATTTGTGTATATTATAATGTAGTGATGTTTCTGCTTAGGAAAGATATTTTTGGAATATAATGTTTAGATTTCTCCAGTTATTGCATTTGTAGAAGTAGTCGCAGTTGTAAGCTTTCACTCCGTTATGCTTTTGGTTCTCTCATTAAAATGACAGGTTGCAGTGTGTGTGTGTGTGTGTGTGTGTGTGTGTGTATGTGTGTGTGTGTGTGTGCGGGTGTGCGTGAACTTGTTTTCATGCATTTATAAAGACAAATTTGTATAGCGGCATGGGTTTTACACTGGTATTATGACATACGCATGCTTTATGGGGACATTTCACCAGTCACCATAAGTGAAATAGCTTTAAAAATATACTAAACAATGTTTTATTAAGTGTTTTCTGTTATGTTTCGGTTTAGGGGTAGGGTAGTGCGATAGAATGTACAGTTTTTACACTATAAAAGAATGTACAGTTTTTACACTATAAAAACCATTATGCCTATGGACTATCCTCACAAAGATAGCAAAACAAGTGTATGTGTGTGTGTGAGAGAGGCTGCTGAGTGTTTATTGTAGCTGCAATGAAAGTAAGCACAGAAACCATCTTGTGTTATGGGCGTTCCACTTTGTATAAAGTTTAACTCTGAACTGTTGGGAACCAGATGTGACATCCTTTAATAATTGAAATGTTGTCATTTGTCTGGTGAAAGAGAACAAGACAGAACGATAGAAGATGTCTGGTGAGGAAATGACTGTTTAGCGTAGCTATAACGTAGCTAAAGGACAGGAAGTCATTTGCGTGGTTTTTATTTGTCATAATTTGGTTTTGGGAGTCCCGACAACAACAGGTTTACATGCATGCGATGTTAAACACTTTCATTGTCGTATAATATACGTTTATTGAATTCGACCGTATTTCTCAACAACTCTCAAATTATTTATTTTCAGATTCATCCTTCCAAACCCCGCCTTTACATGAGGATACTCTGCTCTGATTGGTCCCATGACCCGGGAACTTGTGATTGTTCTACTAAGTACAGCACGTCTAATGTTGCGAGATTGGGTGTTTTCCTACAGCTGTAGTGAGCGTAACGTTATACACAACACAACATTATATATTCTGTACGCTCGACACATTCAAGCAGAAATTATGAATCATATTTACATGTTTTTGATTTGAAGAAGCGAGCCCGTCTAAACAAACCGGGCACTGAGCCATCTTTCAACGACAACCGTTTTTACAAACCTGCGTAATCTGGCAACGCTGTTTAAAGGCGGTTCAAGTCTTCGAGGAAGAGCAAATGTAAGAATCAGTGACGTATGAACGGGATTCGAATGTTAAACGACTCATTTCAGCGATTCGGAGTCGACTCTTTCTTTTGAGAGACAATAATTTTATTTATTATGCACTTTCAGCTTTACGACTTTGCACACTCTTTACATTCCAACACAGCTGCATCACACACTACATGAAACGTCATCAAAATGTAAAAAAAACATGATAGGGGCTGTTTAATTGAAAACAATGGATGCTCATTGTGGCCACACATCGCGCAATTATATGAAAATGATGCACCTCAGGGGCATCACTCAGCTTCCTTATTGTAATTTTTTACTTGACGTGTAGCGATGAAACGGATAAAGTTTCAGTGTAGTCGGCGGAGTGGCACAGCGGTAGCGCATTCATGCCGGCATATACGCAGCGCGTTTGTGCTGCGGGCGACCTGGGTTCGAATCTGGCCCATGGTCATTTCCTGATCCCTCCCTCACTTCATTTCACTCTGTCCTATCTAATAAAGGCATAAAACCCTGAAAATAAACCTTTAAAAAAAGTTTCAGGGTAGGTGAATGTTGCAGAACAGCAGGATGCACGATAACCAGCCTCTTCTTTAACTGTTTTGGGTTTTTATTATGTTTTTGGTTGGTATTTTTGTTAAATGAAAAACTTGTTTCCTGTTCCGCTACAAAGGTATAGTAGCGCGCCGTTGTCATTTAGTGACTTTTATTAGTCGTATCACACAGTCGCGTTCAGTCCCCTGTGGTTTCGCAATCAACAAGTGAACAAATAGAAAAGCTCTACTACAGAGACACCGACGCAAGACAGAAGCGCAGAAAGCGTTAGAAAACTGCGCCGCTTCACCGCGCTAGTGGCTATTGATCCATAATAACAGTCTGAATTACCCAGAAAGATGGATTTGTCATCGTGGCATGTTGGTATTTCAAGCAGAGGCTCCAATTTTCAAAAGGAAATGCAATCCATATTTTATGTGAAGCAGTGTGAGGTCTCTGTGCTACGGGCTGCAATCATATTCAAACGACGAACTAATTCGGATGTCATGCGCCCATATTATAGCAGCAGAAAATACAGAGGGCGTCATCACAGGACATAGTGTCGATACACAGCAGTAAAACACTGGAAACTATATGGGGCTGATAAAAATACAACACCCAAAACACTCGACAAGTTCAGAATTTTAGACAATATTGGATTTCAAATATCACGTCAATGGAACTCTTCTTTTTCAATATAAAAACACACACGCTTACAGTATATGCCACAAGTTATACCGGCAAACGGAATTTCAGCTAACTCCAAAAATCTGCAAAGTTTGACTCTAACAGATTTTGAATATGACACTAGCCTACACTCCAAATCATGGCAGCCGGCTCCGCCTACACAGACGACCAGAAAGATTTTGCGTGACGGCTTCACACTCTACAATCGCATGATGCAACAGCGTACGGCAACGGCGGCATTGGAGATCTCCTCGTTCGGAATTGCATCATTCTCCTACGCAGCATGAATAATCTGGGCATTATTATTACTTATTGACATTCATTTTACAATAATAATTCGAGCAAAACAACAATTCTTTCCGATGTAGTTAAAGAACACATGATGGATGACCTTAGTTTGGCTGTTTCCTGGATTTCTGTATTGAAGTCAGTGACGTTGCATACACATGCTGTGTGTGAGTCAGTGTTTTGGAAAACTTCACCACCTCTCTTTGTCCAGACAAAGCGAATCTGTCTAGAACCGCCCGCCCGCACCTGCTAAATGACCCCAAAGCCCGTATCATTAGATCAAGCACCATTTCTCCTGTCTATTCTGGATCTCCTCTCTCCGAGATTAGCATGTCTGACACAAATCTCAGCTGGCAGAGGGCTGACATCCACGTCTACAGGTGCTCGCTCCAATAACGAATGGTTGGCGTGTAGCGTCATGATGACATTTGCAATGCATAGCATGGAAGCCAAAGACCTCAGCTTTAGCCATAAATTTAAGATGTACGTATTTCTATGGGAATAGCTAGAAATTATGCAATTTTACTAAACAAAATAGGTCCCGGTAGGTTTTCTAATTATAAAAAATTATAAAAATTGTGGGCTGAAGAAAGAAAGGAATATGAACAGACAGGATAAGGAAAGAAAAGTCAGTTTGCCCCTGAGTTCTCTGAAGACATGTGTTATGGCTGGTTTGGAAAAACTTGAGGGTCCTTGATCCATGATCGTGCACACTTTGCTCTATAATGTTTACATATATATTTCATCATTGTAATGTAATGTAACGTAATGTAATGTAATGTAATGTAATGTAATGTGATGGATGGATGGATAGATAAATGGGTGGATGGATGAATAGATGGATGGATGGATGGATGGATGGATGGATGGATGGATGGATGGATGGATGGACCAATGGATATATAAATGGATGGATGGATAGGTAAATACATGGATGGATGGATGGATGGATGGATGGATAGCTTGATGGATAGATAAATGGGTGGATGGATGGATAGATAAATGAATAGATGGATGGATGGATGGATGGATGGATAGACCAATGGATATATAAATGGATGGATGGATAGGTAAATAGATGGATGGATTCATGGATAAATAGATGGATGGATGGATAAATAGACCGATGGATGGACAGATGAATGGTTAGATAGACGTATGGACAAACAGATGGATGGATGGTTAGACAGATGGACAGATAGATAGATAGATGGACACTCTTCCAGTGGAACATACAGTACAGCAGTACATCCACATACATACATACACCCTCATACTGCACACCGCACTCCATAGCAGCATGTGTAGACCGGATATGGAGTCTTTAGTGGACACAAGGCTAATAAAGATTCAGAGAAATTCTGAGGTTTAGCCGAAACAGATCTGAAGACAGATTGCTCTCCTTGGTTTGTCTTACGGTGATCAAAAGCCTTTTAAGCTCCTAATTAGATTATCATTCAGTTGGGGGAGGAAAGAGAGTGCGTTGTGCAAGAGATGTCCGGCAGACAGCGGCAGTTAGAGATTAGGAAAAGACAGCAATCTTGTAAGGACCGAAAGGAGGATATGAGGAAGAAGAAGGTCAAAAGCCTAATGTTGGTGGAAGTGATTATTTCTTTTTTTTTTCAGTGTGGTTACACCACATTCACACCGACAACTGATGAAGAAACTCCAATTTGTCTTAAGTTCACGTTCACGGTTTAGAACCGAAGACATTAAAGCAACATGGCTGTGATGCAGTAAAGCAAAACAAAAATATTCAAGTAGCAAATGAAGTAACAAAGGAAGAAGTTTAGGAAGTAGTGTTGGCACCTTTGTTAATTTTGTGCTAACTACTACAGCTAGCATGCATTTCTAATCTGAGAATGGTCAGTATGCTCAGAACGTTTTTTGTTTTTTTTTGCTTTTGTTTAATATAGTTGATGAAAATGTAAAAAGAAAAAAAGAAAAGAAATGAAACCATTGGTCACGGCAGGACCACGACAGAGATGCAACCACCACAAGCACTTCTTAATTAGCATGAGATAAAACCTAATGGGTGTGTGTATGTGTGCTTGCATATTCTACATGCCTGATCAACCTCAAATCACAACCTCACTTATGAATCCTAACTCGCTCCAAACACCCCCACCCCACCCCACCCCCGCCCATGTGCAATAATTCCCCAGCTTCATTTGCATACAATTTGTTGCTACCTTGTCGTCTATTCCGTCTCTCCGAGAGTGAAGAAATCAAGATGGCATCGCTCGTCTCGTGCCTTCTGAGGCTGACAGTTTACACAAACAAGTCAGCCGGAACTGACTGGATTCCGCAGCGTGAGTGAGAAAACACTACAATAACACAAAAACTTCCTCATGCAAGGCTTAATATCATGCCCTCAGAAACAAGGAGATAAAAGCCCCATATGCTTATGGTTATAGCACAGTGCTGATGACTTCTTAAGTCTGATTTGTTTACAATCAGGAATAAATGGCGTTTCTTTTGCAGAAGTTCTGACTGTAATTCAAGTATCAATATCGTGCTTGTTGAAAGAGTTTTTTTTTTTTTTCCTCTAGTAACAACTTATTTACAGGGACTTATGGTGGACCCTTTATACCAGTACCATACACGGCTGTTCTATTTCGAGAAACCGAAATGATCGGGACTTCTCAACCAGCATAAAGGAAAAAGGCTGACAGCAAATCTTGGCTGTCAGTTTGAGATTTTTTATTTTTTTTTTACTTTGTTGGGTTAACTTCACATAGAATATTAGTGGTTAATTTAAACATGGAAATATTTGTGTAAACAAAAAAAAAACCCTAAACATTTCTTCTTTAATGGTTCTATGGATATATTGTTTCTAGTAGGCTTGGTAAAATCAGAAATACAGTACGGTACTTTAAAAACCATCAGTATCAGTAAAGTCCTGAGTGTGTTTATATTTACTGCATTTACATTTACGCCATCATACATGCATTTATACAATTCAGATTTAAGGAGTCTGCATAAGGGCCCAGCGGTGGCAGATTCATGTCCCTGGGACTGAAACTCATGTCCTCCTGATTAGCTGTCCAACACATAACCACTCAATAACCATGTGCCATTTATATGTTATGTCTGCTTTCACAAAAATTCTATTGAGCCCCACTGTGGAGCGTGGCATGACAAATAAATTTGGACATCGCCAAAACAAGTGCAACAAATCACAGTTGTTGTCCTCGGCAGGGGTGCGCTTCTAGACCCTTTTTAAGGGGCTGTCAGTTCAGCCCCCCTAATACTATCAACCATTAAAATGAATTTTAAGTATACTTTTGAAACTTTTTTTTTTAATGTAAGAGTTTATAGGACGTATTTTCTAAAGTTTTTTAATTGTTTATCTTGTATTAATACATCCAATGTTTACAGTGTCTACGGAAATGTGCCGTCTCAAATTAGCTATCCGTAGTACGGAGCCCAGCACATGGCACACGGGCCAACATAGAAAAAACGTAGTTAATCATCATATAATAATAAGCAAACTGAAGCAATCGAGGTTTTTTCGGTCATAAAATGACAAGTAGATTTTTTTTTTTGCTTGTAGCTATAGGTAACAGTAATACTGGTGCTTGATGATGATGATGATGATGGTGGTGGTGAAATGGTAACTAACAAGATTACGTTTACGTTTATTTATATTTATATGATTACATTTTAAAGGCTTTTTTTTATAGCTTGGGATGACCTCGTAGAACCGCCCCAGGTCCTTGGGGTAAAAAGAAAAGATTAATTCAGATTTAATAGATTAATAAAAAAATTGTTTCTAAAGAATCTTTTAACAGCTAGCTAGTAGGTTATTCTAAAACAGGAAAGTGTTCAGTATGATGTGCTTTCAGACACTGGTAAAAGAACTTGCTATCATTTCCCATTAATAAAATGTGGCTAATTAATTCATGAGTAATTTTACAATAGGATTTGTTCATAAATGAAAGACCAATCCTGCTGTAGATTAAAGACAGCGACTCAATTCATCTATCTGCTTTAGAAGAGCTTATCGTGACTGCAGTGCGCCGATCTCTAAACAACCTGCTCCGACGCGCTTCGGTGTCAAAGTGAACTGTTTAACTGTCCTTAATTGTGCATTGATTTACTGGGTCAAGCCATTCCAGCTCCGGTTCTTCCAAATGACCTTCCTGACTGGGGAAGATAGAGAAAGGTACAGGAGAGGAGGAGGAAAAAAGTGCAGTCTATTCAGATGCATGATTAGAAACAGGTTCTTGGCGCTATCTCCTCCAAGCGATCGATTGAGAAAGTGCTTAGAGCTGATTAACTCTGTTTGGGGATTCGAAAGATGGGGGGGGGAAGCAGGCAAGTGCTTTAACAAACGACTTTAAGGGAAAACGTCCACGATTCACACTTGCAAAAATGGCCACTTCAAGAAGGGACCGGTCGAAAGGAAACAGGTTTCCGTCCTTCCGTACGACGGTTCCGTCGATACGAGGTGGTGCGTTTTTGTGCTATTTTATTTCTCCAGACATAAACATTTTCTGATTCACAAAACAAAGTAATGCACCTCATGGGATTGGGATGAGAAAATGGAAAAATTCAAAACAACAAAGCTCAATTACTGAGTTACGGTCCATATCAGCGGTGTAATGGGCCAGATCAGGCTGTGTTAAAAATGCTCTAGTTCAAAATAATATGATGGCATGTAAATGGGACTTTAGACCAAGAGACAGCTGTCTGGAGACCAGAAAGATTACTCTTAAGCCATATTATTGCAGTCGTTTATAAAAAAATAAAAGCTGCTAACGGCTGATGCTAATTTGGTATTTGTATTTATGCCAGAACACATGATACGACATCTGAAACGGATTACTGAAGGAATCTTAGTGGGCCTAAACCAGGCCTGTGATGCACCACGATGTTCGTGAGCGTTGCATTTTTAATCGGCGATACCTCAGATTATTGCCGTTACTCCTAAGGTCCGTTTGGAACGCTTATGGAAGGGCAAATGTCACCTAGACATATAGAGCTTGTAATACATGATGAGAGCATAACTGAATTAAGAATTTCATTAAAAACTGAAACCCATCAGACAATAGCATTCAGAATTTAGTGCAACAAGAGTGCTTCTAATCCTACAAACCCCAGAAGTGTATCCAGAAGGATAACCTTAGTACTCAGACTCATTAGCGGTACATTTAGCTTATAACAGGCATTAAACACACCGTAAACTCAGCTTAATACCCAAAAGAAACCTCCACTGAGTTCATCAGACAAAGTCAGAATACCGGCGTGGAACACTAGCAGTGTTAGCCTTAACGGCAGGGTGATTTCAAGCTCTCGTGCCCAACAAACAGCAAATCCAGATGAACAGAGATCATCGGAGAGATCAGCAAAGCCAAACCGTGACTCCGGCACAGTGCACCATTATATCCAAGCCAGTACAAAGACTCCATATCGTAACCCCTGGATGCCACATGTATAGTGTTCTGGATTTGCTTGAGTTATGGTTTTTGTTTGTTTATTCTGTACCCCCAGTTCAGTAACCTAGACCAGTATCCCAGTAGGGTGGTCCAGTAGAGTACAGAAACCCAGTAGGGTGGTCCAGTACAGTACAGAAACCCAGCAGGATGGCCCAGTACAGTACAGAAACCCAGCAGGATGGCCCAGTACAGTACAGAAACCCAGTAGGATGGCCCAGTACAGTACAGTAATCAGTAGGGTGGTCCAGTACAGTACAGAAACCCAGTAGGATGGCCCAGTACAGAACAGTAACCCAGTAGGATAGCCCAGTACAGTAACCCAGTAGGATGGCCCAGTACAGTACAGTAACCCAGTAGGATAGCCCAGTACAGTACAGTAACCCAGTAGGATAGCCCAGTACAGTACAGTAACCCAGTAGGATAGCCCAGTACAGTACAGTAGGATACAGTAGGGTGGCCCAGTACACTGACTTTAGTACGAAGACAGAAAACATAACTTGTAGGGCAGTTGATGCTCGAGTACTGCAAGGTTACTAGAAAGAGAAATAAAGCAGTGCAACTATTTTTAATCTGAAATTAATTAATAGGATATTTTTTGGCAGCATGCGCTCGTTAACTTGGAGGGAAATCATGTTACACCAAACACCTTGATCACAGACTACTGTTAAAACAAAATTATTTTATTTATTATTTTATTTCTATTTTATTTTTGCCTTCACACACTTTTCCATGATCTTCACCAGTTTGTGCTTCAACAAGTTCACAGTCACTCACAGAATAGAAGGATTGTTAAGTGTCTTCATACTAGATGTGTGTAGATCTAAGTGTGAGTGACTTAACACACGCACGCACGCACGCGCACACAGACACACGTGTCTAAGCTTACCCCATTATCTTATAAATAAACACAGGTGCGTATTAATGTGATATTCATGAAAAGTCTTTTAGGTCAGTAACAAAGAATGCGCACACTTGTTTTGCTATCTTAATGAGGACATTCAATAGGCATAATGGTTTTTATAGTATACTGTACATTCTATCCCCCTACCCCACCCCTACTCCTAAATCTACACATCACACACCACATTATGCATTTTTACATTAAAGCAGTATTCTAAGTACATGATTATTAAAATGTTTGTTTTCATTACTAAATGGATGGCATTTAATATTTTAATGCCTCAAGGTATTAAACATGAACTAAAATATTATTCTGACAAAGATTAAGATCTGAAGGTAATGAATTCCGTTCTCTTATTTTTCTATTATTTTTAATAAATGACAGGAGAACATAGGATTATATGTTGTAGGTGTGTGTCTTTATTTATTAGCCCCCACAATAATTTTATATACCCATTAAAAGCTCTTGTGCTTCAGATTTTATAAGTAAAAAAAAAAAAAGTTGACTTTGGTTACCCGGGTTACGGTTAAGGTTAAATTTAGGTGAAGGCGATGCATTAATTAGCTTCGCATTAATAATTACTCAAATTAATAATTATTGAAAGGTCCTCAGATAGTAAGACAAAGGTGTGTGTGTGTGTGTGTGTGTTTGTATGATTGTAGACATGGCTTTTTTTAAGGTCACTACCTACAGACTCTGACACACACGCCATCTATCCGTATGCACTGTAATAACCTGTTATCGCTCAACCGATGATAATTACACACTCACACCCTGTATTATTTATGCTTGCTTTTACAACCGGTTTAAAAATCTGAAACCTGCCTTTATCGATTAACTTTGCCTTAATTGCTGCTTCGAGCTCGCAAAGATTTTCCGCCTTGGGATTACAAATCTAGCCGTTAGCCGGATAACATATGCTAATTCCATGCACAAAACGTCTACGCAAGCAGGATTTTCCTTATCCTCCGGCATCGACGGTCAGACATCCTGATAAACGCTGCCGGCTCGGATTCTTCGAATCCCACTGCTAGGTAGAGAAGCAGGAAATTGCCTTTGAAACACTTTAAAGATGGTTCTTTGGGATTTATTCATAATTGATTATTTTAGACATAAACTCAACTCCACTATTATTAGTTGTGAGGATGCTACTCTATGTCTTGCAATGTGTACCTGTAAATTAATTTCGTATACGACACACAGGCCAGCCAGGATGCAACACATGCTCTCAGGGGTCGAGTTGGTTGCTCAACACATTTCAAATCTGTCCAATAGACCAACTGTGGGACCACCGACCAAGCAACAGGAAACAGCACAGTCAATCTACTACACCAGATGGTACCGACTGGCTAATCAGAGCCAAGCAATCTGTGGCCGTTAGCGTGGATGTGCCAGCTTTTCATTTAGGAGCAGTATGTAATAATCAGAGAGCCATAGGTACAAAAAAGACTGGCAAGTAGCAACGTACTATGGCAACATGACCTTACAATGGCAAACTTGCAAAGACATTTTGAAATGCATCACAGGTTTATTTTTCAGATTCACCGCTTTAATTACTACTGCTTTGTCTGTTACTACTGTTTTTTTTTTTTTTTGCTTCCTGATTGCATACACTTCAAAATGAATCTTACTTAAAAATTATTTTATTTCACGGCTTATAATTGTCACGCCCACGGACTATATCCGTTTGGCCGCTAGATGGCGGCATCGAGAAACCGTTCAAAACGGGCGTGGATTATGCGTTTGTATGTGTGTGCCCTTCCCACCTGTTCTCTCTACTGATCCCACACACCTGCAAACACTCTCCTCTCCTCACACAGAGTATAAATACCCCTCACTCTTTTCCCTCGGTGTGTGCGTCATTGTCAGTGTCTCGGTGCTTCACGTCACTGCTTGTTGGGTCGTTCTTAGTGTTATAGAGTGTTTGTGTTAAAGAGCTTTCAATAAAGAAGCCATGGATTCTGCGTATGCGTCTGGGCATTGTTACTGCCGCTACTCCGCTAGCCGATCATCACAATAATAAATTTCATTTATTCAAAATGTTAACTTTGGAAATGATGTTTTTCTTTTCTAAAAAGTTGTACTTTTGTCCCCAGTCTCCCCTACCGTTAAAACCTGTCTCGGCAAGAGTAGCGTATATTTTACGCTCGAGCGCAAGTAATATTGAGGGAGTACTATTCGGTTTAACAATACTCGTGCTGAAAATGAAAAAAAGCGGCTTATTGAATTCTCACTCATCAAAAAGTTCTCGGAGGTTAAGTTTTACACTCGACTAGTAAAAGGCAACCCAATTAGGGTTAATTTAATTAGGCTTTAAAAGGTGCCACTGTGTGAATCATGTGAGCACACGGTACGAGTCATGGAGATCAGTCATAGGGATCAGCCGGCATTGCAGTTCCACTTGTAGTTTAAGATTGAATTAAAGCCAAACAACAGCTTAAAGCAACCTTTTTATTTCCTCAAGAGAAATCCTTTATTGTCATCTCAACCTGTTCTCTCAACCGGTGTCATGGTCTTCTTTCGTCTATCTCTCACCTGCATGTCTGCTCCTTGCGCTTCTGCACGAAATACTTCTTCTTCACGTTCCGTAGCTCATCGGCCAGACGCTCGATCTCATACTTGTACTCTTGTGTCTGAGTCTCGTACATGTTGAGTTCGGAGGTCACCGCCTGAAAAACACGGAAATTAACGAAAGCCATTTTTGGGCTTCTTTCTTTTCAAAACCAGCAATGGAACAATTTCAAGTTTGGAAGCAGAGTGATATTTCTAATGATGGGTTCTTCTTCACTAAGCGAGGTTGATGTCACAGAACCGTGGCGCCATACCAGAGTACCATCATAGTTTGAATCGGCATGAGCCAAAGAATCAGAAGCACAAAAACTTTTGTTTCTAGGACGTACGAGTCAAACGTTATGACTATAAACATGAGTGAAGTGTTTAATCTCAAGCTTGTATGACTACAAAGACTACAAATCACAGATGTCCTGAAATACTTCTCATACTGTCTTTGATGGGCTTGACCCCAAAAAATGCTGCTTGCAGCTATATTTATTTTTAATGATGCATCCCTTTTGGCATTCCATCCTACTTTCATCTAATAATTCCGTTCACCTGTTCCTAGTTTACTTCCAATTAGTTCTGTGTGTGTGTGTGTGTGTGTGTGTGTGTGTGTGTGTGTGTGTGTGTGTGTGTGTGTGTGTGTGTGTGTGTG
>JAOUQX010000021.1:4327850-4337883 GCA_028566295.1 Liobagrus marginatus
TTCGGCTAGTCGCCAAAGCATTTCACTGTATGTTGTACCACGTATAATGTACATGTGACCAATAAACTTTGAACTTTAGCTCAGTGGTTAAGGCGTTGGACTACCGATGACCAGGGTTTGATTCCCAGCACTGCCATGGTACCACTGCTGGGCCCCTGAGTACGACCCTTAACCTTCAACTGCTCGGTTGTAAATCGCTCTGGCGACTGATAAATTCTGTACACATAAACTACATGGACACTGTCTACTGCTGTACAAACCTACAGACACAATTCTGATTAAGTCAATGCTACATTGTGTAAGACTGCCCCCTAGTGCTGCATAATATAGAGTAAAATAAGAGTATGTAAAGAATACTAAAAACATAAAATCCAAAAGTTTATTTTAAGAAAATAATAATAATAATACACATGGGCACAACCAAACCGAATGCTACGAAGGCGTTTATGAAGTTTAGCAATTTAGAAAATAAAACCTCCAAGTGCAACAGTGAGATGAAAGAAGACGAATGATATATTTTATTGTGTTTTTTAGGCCAATGCAGAATACAATGTAAACATGAACAAAAATACAAAATAGATAAAACAATGAAAAACAGTAAAGCTGTAGACCGCCTGCTTTAACAAAAAAAAAAAAAAAAAAGTACTGAACATCCAAGGAAATGATTGTAGCGGAAGGCGATAGATAACTCTGTATGACCGACAAAGACCTGCTCCCGAGGGCAAGTTATTAAAAGCCCCCCTGCGAATAAACAATGCCATGTTTACCGTCGGCAGAGTGAGACTCGATGCGACACGCAGCAGTCGATGACTTTGCTCCGTTTGCCGTCTGCCACAGAATGCTGTTATTTCCACGACTGTTAATTAACGTAAGAGAAACGATCGTTAGACGAGGAATCAAACAGCGACCGAGAAAGCGAGCGGTGAGACGTTAAGACAGACGCAGCACGTTGGCCGTCCCTCGCTACTTCTCATCAAGAAGGCAGCGTGAAAAACACAGCTCCCTGCCGCTCCAAATCCACCTCCAGCTCCCGGATAAACCCCGCACATGAAACAAACACTTACAGAAATTCCTCGGAAACACTTCGTACGTCCCATCCCATCACACACACACACACATGCAGCAAGCGTTCTCTTTCAGATCCTCGGCCAGAAGCACTTTCACGTCGGGTTAAGCGACTGATGGTAGCTCCGAATAAGTCACGGTTAGGCCGTGCATCATTAATCCGTACACACTTCTCCATTTCCTCAGTTAGCGGTCACTGGGTTTCAGGATGTGACCCCCAAAGAGCTGTAATTAACTGGCTGCTTATTTAATGTGATTTCACAGCAGCTTGTTTTGTAATAAAGGCCTCCCACAGCAGATCTGTGAGGAATACCAAAAGGCCCTGACACCAGACGCAATCATCCACCAAAGCGCTCGCCGTAAACTGTGTGTTTTTAGAAACGCAGGCCTGAGGCGAAGCTTCACGGGATAGAAGCTTTCACTAAAATCTCAGACGAGCTGTCAGCACTTCCTCGCTTGGCTATAAATGATGCACAGAGCTACTCAGGCCTCAGACTGGCCGTTAATTATCTCTGACGCACGGTCAATCTGTTTCCTGAAGTTTTTTCCCCTTGACATCTGCCAGATTTGATGTCTGCGGGGTTCGAACTCGAGCGAATGCATCCGAACAGCGACATCACATCTGTCCAGCTGGATCTCGTATCACAAGACCGAACCCAAACCACCTCCTAAACTAACCAGCACCATCCGTCAATCAACTTTCACTTTACACAATCTCAGAAATCCTACCAACATACAAGCCATGTCCACACGGTCACACCCCCAACACACACACACACACACACTTACATTCCCTACTGTAGGGGATTTATCCTGGTTTTGAATCATAACGACACTGCAAATCAGGTCCCAAGTGCTGATTTATATTCAGATAGGACACAAACCCACCAATTAGAGACATTGCTACGGGAGCAACACAAATAAAGGTTTCTCACAGATTCTTTAAATGATTCCTTATTTTGCGGGATTCTATCTTTTCCTCAAGACCGCTGCATAGATGTTTATAAAGGTCGGACAAAAGAAAGAACCCTTCAGAATACGACGATTTTGTTTTTCTTCTTTTTTTCAACAGCGAACTTGCAGAGACAAAATCGCGCGGCACGGCGACAAAGCACAAACGGCAGCGCCGCTTTCGTTCGGTTTCACTCGGCCGACTTTTCAAACAGCAAAGGCTCCAGCTGTCACGAGTGACATCCCCGGTAAACATGAGCATCCGGAATCGTCTACTTTCAAACCAAAGATAAACTGATTTTGTAAAGAGATTCGGTCGGTCGCTTCTCTCAGAAATAACGGAACGCACTGTACTTTTTCTTGCCGACGGAATGCTAGCATATGTTCTACGTTTAGCCTGCATCGATCTATCCCTTAAAACCATGATATGGTGCATATTTGGATTCGAACTGCCAGCTTTAATTAGCTTTAATTCAGCCTGCTCGGTAAACGTTCCAAACGACAGTGAAATATGTCCCAACAAGGAAAAGTACAGTTTCTTCTACTCTCTCTGGTCTCTGTTACAGAGCGAACTCTCTCTTATACTAAAGTAGCCTTGTTACGTTCCGTCGATTCCGAAGAGTCTCGAAAGACTTTGTAAATTGGACAGAACTAATCCACGTTTTAACCACACCATGACATGTTCTCAGACGTCTTAAGATTAATAAAAAGACGGTTCATGTTTTGTAGAGTTAAACACCGGATGGAAGTTACAAAAGCTGGTCACAAAGTCCTGCTTTACAATTGGAGATAGTGATCCAAGCCAGTGGGATGGACGGTAATGTGAAAAAACACTGGCAGTGTGAAGAAGGAAGACGCCAATGTCTCCTACTTCAAATTGTATCCCACTGGCAGAACAATGGCATTTGACCTAAACACAAAAGTTTAGGTCAAAGAGTCCGGCTATAAAGTCCGGCACCGAAGTCCATCCAGTCTTGCGTTTCGGGACGTTTAGAAGATTCGATCGGAAAACATAGAACAAAGATGGCCGTCGATGTTGTTTTGATCTGATGTTAAAATGTTACGAGTCCTGATCCAGTATCCAAAAACATGTTGATTGTTTTTGGTGAGATGCCAATTATTCTATTGCACATTTCCTCATTACGTTTGTGTCACAAAAACTCACATGGAGGGGGAGGAATAAAGGAAATAATAAAAGCGCAAAAAAATAAAATAAAATACATATATACTGTATATATAAAAAAAAAGAAAAAAAGGAAGACGGAGCATAAGGATAGATGATACGCAATAACATAATATAAAAAAAAAGGCCTAGCGTGACGTGACATTTCCCTTGTAAAATGATGACGCAAACAAAACAAAGCGCAAAAACCTAAATGAAATCGCTATGGATCAAAATCCATTTAAAGTGTTTAAGTGAGTCGACACGTTTCTATAATGCCTTCGTCTAGGTGGGAAAACAAAACAAGGTTCTATTAACGTCTTTCCAATTTACAAAAAAAAAAAAAAAAAAGACCTAAAACTTTTATTGGCTTTTGATTAAGAATAATTGGAAACAATCTGAATGAAGGAATAAACTGGTCAATCGGATTCACTATTCGGTAATATGTGCAGGACATTCCTTTTTTTTTTCTTCTTCTTCAAATTAAAGACGGTGTATAGGGATATAACAAACACAATATCTGGCATTATAGAAAGTCCAATAATGAGAGAGGAAGTGTCCATAGTTGCTAAAGGTGCAGCAATCAGCTTTAAAAAAAAAGAAGAAAAAAAAAAGAAAACAGTGTGTTGTGAAGGAAACATGACCTGCTAAAATGACTTCTATATGAATAAATGTTTAGCTGCGTTTGTGAATAAGGAAAAGATTCAAAATATCACTTGGCGTCAGACAAAAATATAGCCCGAATAGAGCAGAAGCCAATTTGTTTCACTAGAGGGCGCCACTGAGGCTTTCTTTTTAAAACCTATAAGCACAAAATGAGCAGAGGTAATGAATAAATTTGTTTTTTAAAATTAAATAATCATAAATAAAAAAAAAAAGAGAACAGTTTGTGTTCAATAAATAACGTGCTGATGAAGTACATTGCATCTTTAAATCGATGCATTTCTGATTTGCGAAAAGAATGCACCATCTCGCAACAAATGAACCACTCCGTTCATCATTATTGTCCGAGTGTGATCACACAACAAGAACTAAGAAAGGAAAACAAACAAACAAACAAACAAACAAACTAGCTACTGTTTAATAGATTAACTGCAATCTAGCAGGTACTTAACTTTGTTTGATACTATAATACTGTCCAGCAGAAAAACTACACACACACACACACACACACACACATACACACGCACGCACAAAAAAATAAAAAATAGTGCTCGACCCGACTAAGAGTTCACACGGCACCGTTCGTTAGAAAAATATTTCAGCAGTCTTGAACATCAGCCTTTTGACATGGATCGCAACCATGTGCTTTATTTTGAATTAAAGTCCTTCAAAGAGGGAGACTAAAGTTGTTTTGACCTGAACAAACCAAGAAACAGGTCATTTGGGAAAGAATCAATACTTAACCGGTGTCACCATTTTTCCAAAACAACTAAAACACTACGGAAAAATAAAGCTGAACTTGCTTGCTGTGTAACTTC
Organism: Liobagrus marginatus; assembly: GCA_028566295.1. NCBI lineage: Eukaryota > Metazoa > Chordata > Actinopteri > Siluriformes > Amblycipitidae > Liobagrus > Liobagrus marginatus. Next base: position 4,332,510 of record JAOUQX010000021.1, read on the forward strand.
AACGCCGGATCCGATACTGCCCAGCAATATGGTTATATGTTCAAATGAACCTTGCATATATGTCAATGTGCTTTTTGTGGGTGCAGAAGAAAAAGAAAGAAAAAAAATCAAGTGCTTCCAGATATAGTAATCAAATATCTATTTTCCGCTCCGTTCTAAAACCTCGTTCGGGTTCACCGACTACCCCGGAGTTATTTGTAACCACACAATAAATACTAAACTTAAAAACAAAAACGAACTAGCAAACGTGTTGGCATTTTGCTTTCGTTGGATCACATTGTGGGCTCATTTGTATGTAACTAATTCCCTGGGCTCAACATAAAGCCATATATTTCAGTACGAAATTCCACTGTACGAAACCGTTAATAAAGTAGAATTTGAGCAGCATAACCTGTTTTGTGCAAATTTGTAAACTAAACTTTGTCTGGATACGATACCCAGATATGAGAGTGGGAAAAATGTTTTCATCTTCAACTGATCAATTTCCTCTCGAACTCGAGTTACACGTGACGTTTTAGTCTTTAATGAATCAGTGACCTTTATTCATGATGGCTGGGCATGATAGGTAATAAAAAGGGTAAAGGTCAAATAGGAAGGCAAAACCGCAAAGCCAATAACGAATCTCTTGTCAGAGACACATCGAAACAAATAACGGATCGAATGACCAGTATCTCATTGAGGGATTTTGTGATTCAGGCCGATAGAGTTGCAGGGATGTCACAAGAAAGCAGAAATACATCTCTAAGGAAGACATGAAAATGCACAAGGTACGATAAAGCAATAAAAAAAATGTTTGTAAAAAATGTTTAAAAATATGTAAAGCAAATGTAATCTTTAAATGCACGCAACGGTAAAGACCATTTATTATTTGCTTACCAGATGTCTTACATTCTTGTTTTTGAGTGCCCACCCGTTCTGTTATTTGCCTACTGCAATATCTGCATTCTTTCTCTTTTTTTCCTGTAATTTTATAGCAAAAATAGTTTTGGTTGATCTCTGCACTCATAGGCCTATGGCACCAAGTTGAAGTTTGGTACTTATACTGATTCATTGGTGTTTAAATTATTCCGATTAACATTCAGTCAATGATGGACAAAGGCACCCATTTGGCATAAAATTATTTTTCTCAACATTTGCCTGGATCTACCATTCTATCAAAATTGTTTCTTTTCCTCTTCTTTTAAACTGGAGACCGTATCCCCGAATGGTGCTAAAGACACAGGGATAGCCCAGTTTCGTACTTGCGTACTCTACTTGCACATAACTGATCCCCTTTTGAGTCTTGTGTACTGTTTAAAGTAAACCAGCACTAAAGAGTCTCATGTTGATATAAAAAAAGTTTGTTAACAAATGTACATTTAAATTGAATTAACATTCTTTGGGGAAGGTTAGTGCTATTTCTTTCTTTCAAGGTAGTTGGACGGCACCCAGCCTTTCCTTCCTTGTAGGCCGTCTAAAACCTGGCAGTACCACCATCCATTAGGGTTCTTTTCTAGAACCTCCAAGCTGGTGCCTTCAGGAAAGCCCATAGTCTCCTCGTCTCCGCGATAGTCTGCAATAGACACGTAGACTTCTCGTAGGTTGTTATGAATGAGATGCGTCTTCTCTATGGGTTTGGGCTTCACTGTAGAGACCGGAATTCCATTTCTCTGAGCAATCAATGGGCTAGAGTTTCCAGCTGGTGCAATGGTGGTCGTTCCAGACCTTATCCTTACATCGGTAACAGGCTGTGGGCGTACGGCAGAGAAGGAGGAGTTTCGGCGCACACCAGCACTAGACCTCATGTGATCGCTGGCACCTAGTGATTCGTTTCGCCTTAGGGACCCTGTGTATAAATTGGTATCCTTAACAGGCTGTGGTGGGGACACAAAAACCGACTGTGGTCGCACAGCTGCCTGACGAACGCCGTTCCGCAGCCGTACACTCGAACCATTGAGCTGGGGGGATGGCTTACTAAAGCCACCAGGTGGCTTATTGGGAATAGGAGGGCTGGGATTTGTTGGCCGCCGTAGATTTTGCTGATTTAGGTTATTGAGGGCCTGGACACGTTGTTCGTTTTTTTCTAAGCTATTCGACTTGCTGCTGTTGCTCAGCTCTGCCAGGGATCCTTCATGACACTCTGAAACTCCTGCATCTGAAGATTGCCTAAGAGGCTCTAGGTAAAATGTAGGTACCCAGCCCTCATCTACACCCCAGCGAACATACCACCAGCCGCTCTCCTGCTTTTCTAGTACCTCTACTTCCACACCGGCAGGAAAGCTGAGCTCGGACTCTTGTACCCGCTCATACGCATCGGTAGTACGGTAAAAGGCGCCCTCATAATCTGAGTCCCCTCTGCTGCCCTTGGAATAGGTGCTGGAGAGGTCTGAAGTGCTACGGGAGGTCACGGAATCTTCTGATGACACCACTGAAGCAGTTTCAGAGTCTTCTCCACCACGCACACGGGCTATTCCATGTCGAATTGCTGCGGGACGCAACTGTCGTCGCAAGCTACTGATGTCCATCCTCTCAGGACTTTGTGTTTCAGACTTGCTCAATAAGGGCTTGGGTCGAACCACTGGCTTGGGGCGAGTTGAGGGGCTCTGACCAATTCGGAGCTCCACATCCTTGCGCAACACTGGCTCCCTTTTGGGATTACGGATAGATTCATCTGAAGACAATCTTGGGCTGGTCTTCTCGCCACGGGTTAGTGACTGAGTGCGCAGATCTGAAGAGTCCCTGAAAGATTTTCCTCCAGAAGACGAGGACCCCAGAGGTTTACGGCCCAAAGTACGACTTCTTTGGGATTCTGAACCCAAGACACTAGATTCTCTGGCAGAGAGAAAGTCATCAGAGGAATATCTAAAACCGTCATTCTCATAAATTGCCTCCTCTCTGGTGGTGACTTCTTCCACTGAGTGTTCATTTCTTAAAGGTGAAGTCTTCACAGTAAAAAGAGGTGAGGCTTTACCTGTGGCCTGAGCGATTCTTTCAGCAGCAGCTCTACTGCTTTTTATAAGCACAGGACGAGGCTCCTTTTTTATAATGCTTGTGTCCATTTCCAGATCACATCCGATTGCGGGAATGTCATACTCTGGCTCCTCATATACGGGCCTACTGGGGGATTCTGGAGCTTTGGAGGCTGAAGCACTTGGGCAAGAAGTGTCCTCTAAGTCTTGTTTTTTGACAGGTGGTGCCGGGGGTGGCACTTTGGGCCGAGTGAGTGTGCTAGTTCTTCTACTTAGGTTAGGCTTCTTGCGCTTGTCAATATAGGAACAAGGTGCCCAACCCTCCATTTCCCCAATCTGGACGTACCACCAGCCGCCAGAGTTCTTCTCTATTACCTGCAGATCGCATTACAAATGATATATCATAAAGCATCGTCTTCATTAATGGACCAGAAAACATTTTATGTATTACTTACTGTATTTAAACTTTATGGTATGATTGTCTGCAGAAAAAGCTAAAAGTTTTACACAGCTTTAACCTTTGATAATTAACGCTGAAGCCCTATAGCCTAGTATTCATGACCCTACATTTTGTGATAACAGATCTTACATCAGCCTTTTGTCCTCCACGGAAGCTGATGCCATCTGAGATGCAGGACTGAAACTCTGCAATGGTGTAGTACTCTGTTTCCACGGTAGGGGGCTCTGGAGGCTTTGGCAGCTGGAATCCCTGAAGATGTCATAAATCATCACTATAGGGTTACACCGATGTTTAATTCCACTTTAAAAATGATTAAATCCCGAATATTTGTGTAACTAACCAGATTTGTATCTCGGCGAGGGGGAGGTTTCTGTCGGAGGTTTGGAGATCCTGCAAAATGGAGCGCAAAAAAAGACTAAGATTCGAGAGGCATAACGAGGCAAAACGAGGCATAATGAATACGTAATAAGGACGGAAACACTGCACAATCTTTTTTTTAACTAAGTTAGCCAAACCTTAGTCTTACCTTGCATGAAACAAATAAAAACTATATTAAGTACAAAGTGTATTAGTGACATCCTTAACGACAGCAGTATTAAATGGAGCATTATGGGTGTTTCTTTTTAATCGAGCCACAGCCAGTTGAACACACTGTTATTTTTTTAGTAGTACTGCACTTCCAGGAAGTCAGACTTACCTATAGCATCAAAGCCTATTTAAAAGAAAAGGGGCATTCTTTTAAAATGGATAATTCTTTTCTGTCCTCATGTCAACCAGGTTATGGAAAAGGATAACAGACTAGCTATGTAAATATTCGTACCAATCTCCACTCGATGTGGCGCCACTCTTGCTATAGCAGGCGAGCCCGGCTCTGCCTTTGGCTTGGCGTCTTGCAGGGTGGCACTACATGCAGACTGCAAGGCTGCTTTTGGGGCAGTGCTGGCTATCATTGGAGCTTGATCGGCTTCGGGGGCACATGGCATGGGAAGACTGATCTCGCTCTTGGAGATGTGCCGATCCGGTGTTGTGGCCTCGCCATCCGTCTGCACGTCCTTCTCGCTGACAGCTTTCTTGTTGAGCAGATTGCTAATCTCCATGATGTTACCGATGATCTCCACAGGGCCAGTCAGGGTCTTCTTCCTCGGAGAGAGGTCGTCCTTCAGCTTCTTTAGATATGAAGCTGGGGCCCAGCCCTCCTTTCCCAAGTACCTGGTGTATAGAAAAACAAACCTTATCTGTATAACGTCATAATCCAAGCTGACTGTCTTTTCAATTTTTTTTTCCACTCTGACATGAGGAAAGAACGTTCTTAAAGCAGCAAGAAAAAACAACAACATTTTGTTCACCTCAAACCATCTTTGAACACTGAAGCTAAATAGTATCAGATTTGAGTCTTCTTTTTTCATCATTTTATCATTATTTGTATTTTTTTTTGGTTTTATGAGCTTTCTCTTTATGCCTAATGTTTGTAAACAGGCTCAGTCCCCAGTCAGCTATTAGTCGGGAAAGACTGATGATTAGCACAGTAAAACAAAATGCCATATGATTCCCATTCTTGTATTTTTAGCTGAGAGTCTCACTCCATGGGGAAAAATAATATACAATGCAAATAAACAGAGAGCGAGAGAGAGAGAGAGAAAGAGAGAGAGAAAGCAGAGAAAAAAATCTGCAGGAAAACATAACTCTTCTTTAAAACAAGACCTAAAGTGCTGTGAGTCAAACTAGAAAAGCTTACACTATATAATGCACTTTAGCTAGTCTGGCTCTGACCATTAGGGATGCACCTTGTATCGGCATCGGGCCCAATACCGAACTCATGGACTTGCACTCGTACTCTTAAAAATACCCTGATACCAAAAACCTTCACATGACGTAATTTACAGTATTTTACACACACACACAAACACACACACACACACACACACACACACACACACACACACACACACACACACACACACACACA
>JAOUQX010000021.1:4397440-4421120 GCA_028566295.1 Liobagrus marginatus
CGGTCGGTCATCAAAGCATTTCACTGTATGTTGTACCACGTATGATGTACATGTGACAAATAAACTTTGAACTTGAAAATGAACACAGAGCTGCACCTGAAAGCCCAAGAATACTGAATAAACAAAATAACAAATGTCAAGTATTAATGCTAAAAACACGACTAATTTAAGTAAATACTAACTAAAAAAAAACCAACACAAGTAACAGCTGCTATTCAAATGCGTTGTTATTATTATACTTTATAGTTTATTTAGGATGTCACATATAGCCTAGATAGCCAACCCTGTGCTACAAGTCTTTCTTTTACGTTCATTACTTTGTATGAAGGCAAAAGTCAATCACTACTATTTTGACTACCGGAAGCGCCGCCATTTTCCCTGCTTCCGCATGAGGTGCAGTGGTCACATGGTACAAGCGATACAAGCGCGCCTTAAACTCATAACGAGTTCTACTTGGACATGAACGCGCTTTAAAAGTCACCCGAAAGCAGGTTGAGGATTGTGGGAAGGGGTATTCGATTTAAAAATGTAAACATACCTGTAAATTATTGAAGAATTAAAGAGCCGTTAAAGGAACCGGGATATTCATTGTTTAATAAAGATGTTATACACTTGCATGCACACTTACACATTCTAAAGGTTTAACCTTTTTATGAGAAACTTTTTATAAGTGTCACGCACGTTGCATTTGTCATGACAAAATGAAACTAGCATTTAGCTGAAAGCTGACATACAGCTTAATGTTAACACTGTTTATATATTACTTTTTTTTTTTCTTTATTCAGGTGCAGCTTTTGGGAAAGAGCTATTAATTAGACATTTCGGCACAACTTCTTCAAAGAAGTACACTGTTATGGAAAAAAGAAAGGTAAATAATAATCTATGACACTGAGAAAGCCAGATAAAGGTTAAGAGTAGAGTTAACATGTGCCATGCAGCAACAATACTGAAAGGTCAAGCGAGTTCAGCCGCGGTCAATGGGTTTGTGATAATCTGATGGTGTGTGTGTGTGCACATTGAAAAGGGGCTCATGGGACAACAAGCCATCTCTTTTATATGTTTTCCACATGTAACGCTACTACAGTGCACTGGTGTCAAAGAGGGCCTTCGTTTTAACCTATGTGTTCCAAAGATTAGCTCCGGAGCCATCGCAATGAATGAATGAATGAATTGAATACTATAAAAGATAGAAGAATGGAAATATATACATAAAAATATATAATACAAGCAGTATAATAATATATACTACATATTGGTACTTATGATTCACTAACTTATTAAGTATATGTATGCTGTGTGTATTATCCTACCATATGTACGGCTACATTCTGTAATTGTCCACATTTGTATAATTACATGCAGGATTTTTTTTAAAGTAACAATAAAGTGATGAATGTTTTAGCACTCCAGTATCCGATGTACGTGTATGACTGGACCATCATCGCCCACACACTTTGACAAGGCTACTAAATGAACGAGAAGGCATTTTATCACTGTCCACATGACCAGCACTGGACAAGCATGATAAACAAGGTATCTAGGTTTCGGTTTCGATGACAAGCAGAAGTGACATGATCACACTTCAAGCTCTTGTACCCACAAAAGAGGTGGGAGGTGGGAGAGGAAACATAACTATTACACGTTTTTATTCTACTTCTTAATAACACACTGGTGGCTAATTTAAAATATACATATATTATAGCAATGTCGGGCTTATTTGAACCTATAAACAGTAGACAGTGTAGACAAAAAGAGACATATAGGCTGTTTTATGTGCAATAAAGTGTCAAAAGGCATCAATAGGATAGATTGGACATTATTTCATGTATACGAGTTACATTTAAGATCACAATCTGCAAAGGTCACACGTTTTCAAGCTAAATTACATGCAGTGCTCATGGGCCTGCAATAAAAAAGCCACAATTAGCCAATGTGGCTAGCGTCATTGTTATGATTAACGTTTTTATTTATTTATTTTATTTTATCTATTCCAATGCTTCCTTTCATAAACAGATTAAAATTCATTAAATGAAAATCAAAGTCCATTTACATTAGCATCCAGATTATCAGGTATGTATAGCAAGCATTATCGATATTACTGTAGCTTATATTAGCGCTTCAGCCAGATTTCGTGCACTGTTGTACGTTTAGGGGTTTAGGATTAGTAGGTCACCTGGTTTGCTGATACTTCTAGAATTTATGGATTAATTCCAGTTATCGTTTCTCAGTATATTTTAGTGTTCAAATTGGACAAATGGTTTACAACTGATTGCTGCATTACTCACTCGCCGTAACACATGCTTAAGATACATGTTTAGCTACAGTGTCGTATCCTCGGTAAGCTGAAGCAAGAAATAATTATCATGGGATTCAGACCTGAAGGTGGAACCCCAATTGTTTTCCCAATGCAAATCTCACTTCCTGTCCCGATGTGGAGATATTCGCCTAAACAAAAATAGAGTACCAGGCAGGGCATTGTGAGTCGCTAAAGGAAGGAGGAGGAGGACAAGAAAGTGAGGGAGAAGCAGAGGGAGGAGGAAAACTGTACTGGTATTTCATCTCATGTCCCAATTGCCTGTTGGTGTATTCTGGAGCATGGTCTACAGCAGCTGTTCCTGTTCATCGTTTAATAGATCGAGCACCATCTGCACTATATCGGGCTTCCTCCGGACCGGTGAACACCAACCTTCAACTGCTCACGACACCAGGATCCAAGAGTTGCAAAAGGAAAAGAGAAATTAAGGAAAGGATTCATACTCAGACATAGTAAAGGAGGACAAATGAACACCGGAGACACCCGGTCTTCACGATAAAGCAGAACTGGCATCAGGAACGGTTGCAGCTCGCCCAAGTTGAAAGACACCAACCTTTGAGATCTTATACATTAGCCAAAGTGATACATTCATTTGGTACACATTTTCCAGGCTTCTAGCAACATATCATTCAGCTAATCAACACCAGAGACATAAGAGAAGCCGGAACACCAAACTCAGTTCTCCTTCAAGCACTTCAAGAAACATTTATCTCCAGGAACTAATTCCAGGCAACTCTTGATCTTTGTATTAAAGCGAGACATCACAGAGGTAAGAGACAGGTCAAAGCTTGGAGGTTTGAAGTTAATGTTCTACTCTGTTGATATTTTAATGTCAAAACGCTCTCAAAATTGACAGATCACCAAAAAAAACAAACAAACAAATAAATAAATAATGCGGGTGGCAGAGTGGCTTCACAGCAAGGAGGTCATGGGTTCGATTCCCGCCCAGGGAATGTGGGGAGTTTGCATGTTCTCCCCGTGCTTGTGCGGATTTTCCCCGGGTACTCCGGTTTCCTCCCACCTCCAAACACATGTGATTGGGCATATGTGAATTAGCTACTCTAAATTGTCCATAGGAGTGAATGTGTGTGTGAATGGTTGTCTGTACATACAGGTACAGGCATCGGTATCGGTGACTACCAGGCAAAAAATAATAATAACATTAGTAGTATTTGTACTCAATCCTTAAAAAAAGGAATCTGTCCATCTCTAGTTACTACACTAATGATTTGTAGAACATTGCATTGTTCTGAATCATTTTTTGAATTCTGATTATTCTCAAACCATAACCAGAAGTCAGTGGCCAAAACTAACTGCCATTTAAACCTGTCCCTTTTTTCAAGGATTATGTTTCCATCAAGTGTTTAAAAAAACACTTTTTAAAAAAAAATTATGTCTATTGTCCGTCGCTGTTTGGCCAACAAGCAGAAACCGGAAGTGTCCGACTTCTCCGCGTCTGTTTTCAGAAGCACACTGACGCCCCCATCCCTATCTGCAGCATCTCATACTGCAATAACGAGGCATTGTTCTGTTTCTGCACAGTAAACAAGTAAAGGAGACGGGTGTGAGGTTTGCCTCCCCTTCCTCCCCTTGATGGATACGGCTCATAGGTACGCTGTCGTGGGGGAAAAAAAGAGCTGATTCAGAGGAAATTGTATTTGAAGAGTTCTTGTTCGGATTTCTCTTCCTCCATCATATTTCAGAGATACTCATGATAGCGTTCCACACAAACCTGCATGTGTGTTGGTTTATTTATTGCCGAGCCAATCATTGGGAATATTGTTTCTTTAGTATATTACAGGCTTGGGAATTACAGTATGGTTCACATGGTTTATGTGCCAAGAACGTTTGAATAATGGCTAGATTTTTAAACAGTAGGTTGACATTTACATGGGCCCTTTGTTTGTAAGTGCTAAACGTTGACCTTTTTGGCCTTCTAGTCTCGAACTCGGCTCGCTTCCTTTTAAGTGCTGTGTAAGAGGGAAATGATATTGTTTGAGATTGCTTCCTTTAATGGGAGGAGTAGAAACAGCAGCTCTTACCCCACATATAGAGGCTCCGAGTGGGCTTCCGTGCCACCAGTCTGTCTGCTGAATAGTTCCGCTGCCAGATTTGAGGTTTTCATAATACTAGCTGAAGTATCTGAAAGCGACGTCCATAACCCGGATAACATTTGTATCTGATGGCTATTAAATTTACAAATAAGTAAAATAGGGTAAAAGATTACTAGGGATGATCTAATAGCAGTGTTTAAGGATCGAGCACGAGTACTTTTTTCTGGTACTCGTGGTGACGATACCTGCTTTATTTTGTTGCTGATGTGGCAATTTTCCCATCACGACACATTAAGACTAATGAATATAGGGACAGAAATATCCTCCCAAAGGACATAATAACGAAGGGCGTAATAAAAAAAGAGAAAAAAAGTCAGTCATTTAGAATTATTTCCACACTGCTGAGGCTGACATTGTGTCTGTCGTGTGAGTCAGTGTCAGTTCTATACATTACGCCATTTGAAGTGTTGGTCTTTGGGATCGGGGTATTTTAACGAGTGCATACGTTTAGTATCGAGCCCGATAGATTATACATAGTAAAAGAGCTAAAACGACACTACACCTGAAATGCAATTATTAAAATTAGTTTTCATAATGAGTCATGATTATAGATGTGAAATAAGTGAAATACACATTAAAGTGTCTCGCGACATCGATACAACGCTTCAACCTTTATTTTAAAAATCAGATGTTTAACAGAAAAGTCACAATTTCTTAAAGAACACTCTCTTACCTGAGTCAGTCATTATCTAGCGTTTATCCTGTTCAGGGTCGTGGGGCGCTGGAGTCTATCCCAGATAACGTAGTGTGTGAGTTAGGGCGGGGTACATCCTGTACAATCAGCAGTTAATCACAGCGCTAACACTTAGAGACGGACAACCATTCACACAGACATTCACTACTATGTACAATTTAGAGTAACACATTCACCTATGTACAATCACATGTGTTTGGAGGTGGGAGGAAACAGGAGTACCCAGGGAGAACCCGCGCAAGCACGGGGAGAACATGCAAACTCCACACAGAAACACCCTGGACGGGAATCGAACCCATAACCTTCTTGCTGTGAGGCAGGAGCGGAAACCACTCTGCCACCTCTCTTATCTTAATTAGTTAATGAAAGTCTTAGAGTAATTAAACATCTGATAAAGAAACCTGGTCATAAAGGAGTGTGAGGTTATATGAATGTTTATTTTAGCTTCGATGTCGAGAATCATCGAATTTATAAAAAGTTGTTTTGACGAGCTTCAAGAGTAAAACGTCTCCCAATAAGCCTTAAAGGGCATCATTACATATATAACATGTAATGACAAATGAATTTGGTGCATGCAGATATGCATAGGCAAAAGTAAACACACTCTTTCCTGCTGGGAAAAAAAAAAAAAAAAGTACTTGCACCAGAAAAATCTACATAAGTACAGTGATGTAGTATTTGTACTTCATTACTTCCCATCTCTGGGTGCTTGCGAGTTATATATTATATTTCAGTCCAAGGACAAATGCACCTGTAGGAAATAAAATGGGATTCTTCTGATTTTAACATGAGAACACGAGAAAGCTGTTGCGGATGGATTAGTCAACGCCTTTCTTTTACAAGAATATCTAATGGGAAGATATAAACACTCCTCTGCTTATTTTTTTTTCTATCTTTCACTACAGACCGATCTCACCATACAAGCTAATGTTTCCAGCATGGATATATTTAGAAACGCTCGCATGGCCTCCGCCGAGCTTCGAATCTACATGAGAAAATATCTCCATTACACACGAAGAGATATTTTGGATCAACCGGTTACTAACCATGCAATAAAAGAGAACAGAATAAATGGAAATCAGTCTATAAGTAGCATGTGTCTCTGTTATGTCTCTCACATTGAGACAGGCCGGTCAGAAAGAGTGGAAGTATGGGTTTGGGAGTTTTCTGCCCTGACTGTTCCCACCAACTCCCTTGAGGAGTAAGACAAACTTTGGGTTAGCAAAGCGAAAGAGAGGAGGCATTTAGATAAACAACCTTTCTTTACTGGAAGTGTCGAGCACGATAGAGCAACAAGTAAAGCGGCAAACGGATAATATCGTGAACTAATCGATGCGGTTGAAAGAACAGGAATCGTTTAAGTTCGATGATCAATGACGCAATCGAGTGACGCAACATTCCTAGCAATGTAATAAACATTGTCTATATTTTACAGCTTGAGTGATTAATACTCCTGCCTCTCAGGAAGGTCATGGGTTCGATTCCCGATTCCCAGTGTGTTTCTCTGGGTTTAAAGGCGGTATCAGCGGTTAGTCCGTGCTCTCTTTGGGTTTAAATCTGAAACAGATGCATATAGAAATATTTTAAGCAGAATGTATAACAGTGTGAAATATGTATCTATTATTTTTTTAAATCATGCACTTCTTTCTGCATCCTTTCTCTCAAGCACACCTCCGACAATTACCTATGGCAGACTGGAGCTTGCTGGGTAATTTCCTAGAAGAGGTGCAGGAGCATTCGACCTCAGTGGGGAAGGTGTGGCTCACCATCCTTTTCATATTCCGCATTTTAGTGCTGGGCACCGCGGCCGAGTCGACGTGGGGTGACGAGCAGGAGGATTTTACATGCGACACCGAACAGCCGGGCTGCGAGAACGTTTGCTACGACCGTGCCTTCCCCATTGCTCATATCCGTTTCTGGGTGCTGCAGATAGTCTTTGTATCTACACCTTCACTTATCTACATGGGCCACGCTATGCACACTGTACGAAGGGAGGAAAAGAGGAGGAAAAAGGAGCAGGAAGCTCAGGTAGCTGATAGTGGAGGAGGTGGTGGTGGTGGTGGTGGTGGTGGTGGTGGCGTTAATTCAGAAAAGTACCCAGAAGAAGATCGGGATTGTGACAAGGAGGAAGCCAGAGGGGGAAAAGTGCATCTGAGAGGAGCACTCCTTCAGACGTACGTCCTCAGCATCATGATCCGCAGTCTGATGGAAGTCGTCTTCATCGTAGTACAGTATGTGATCTACGGGATTTTTCTCGAGGCGTTATACCTATGCAAGGGGCCTCCATGTCCACATCCAGTCAACTGTTATATATCAAGGCCCACTGAAAAGAATGTCTTCATCATATTCATGCTTGTGGTGGCGGGCGTGTCTCTGATTTTGAGCGTTGTGGAGCTCTACCACTTAGCATGGAAACAGTGCAAACGATACGTGGCCGAACGCCAGGCCAGAAAGCACCAAAGATCCACTACAACACTGGCTATAACGTCAGCTTCTCCAGAACCTTCTACACCAAACAGAGCCTGTACCCCACCGCCCGATTTCCACGAGTGTCTAGCGACATCTACTCCACCGTCACACATATTCCAGACAAAATCTCAGACGCATTCACACACGCACCCGAGCTGCCCGCCGTTTACCAACCACTTGGCCTACCAGCAGAATTCTGCCAACAGAGCGAAGGAACATCGCTGCGCTTATGACGGTATGGGACCTGAAGACTTTCTCAAGATGAGCTTTACACAGGAATCTACAAACATGCCTAATATGTGTGTTCCGCCGACACTGCTAAGCGCCGGAGTCTTGAATGAAAAACGGCGGTTCAGCAAGAGCAGTGGGACTAGCAGTAGAGTGAGACCAGACGATCTCTCGGTCTAACTTGTTTTATACTTGAGCTAGTGGATTAGTTCAAATAAGCATTACGATCACACTAATATACATCTGCTGCAACAAACGTACATTGTGTTAATGTCATACACTGTATTATATCCACCACAGTCTGTATTATGGTTCAAAGAATTGGTTATGGTATAGTGATAACTTAATTATTATTGGTAGCCTATCTATGTTGTGCCAAGGTTAACAATAGATCAACAATATATCAATATAAATATATCATATATATACTGTATATATATATGATATATATCATAATATAAATCAACAGTAGAACTAGACCAGGGCTGGGCAACTCCGTCCTCAAGGGCGGCTGTCCTGCAGAGTTCAGCTCCAACCCCAATCAAACACACCTGCCTTTAGCTTTCTAGTCATCTTGAAGACATTCCGTAACTAGTTTAATTATGTTTCATTAGGGTTGGAGCTAAGCTCTGCAGGACAGCGGCCTCGAGGACCGGAGTTGCCCAGTCCTGCACTAGACAATAGCATTAGATAGAATAGTGCTGTTAGTCCATCACTGGTCACCACCAACACATGCACATTCACAACTAAAGGAGGACCTTGGAGGAAGTCTACTACTGGATGAGGACATAAGGCATTATGCATTACACTGAATCAACGTCAGGATCAAACCAAGGACCACGAGGTCAGCGCGGGACCCAAAAAGCTGAATATAAATATAAAGTGGTATACACATATACAGTATTTCACTGGATCCAGGTCACTACAAAGCGTAAACCAAGCTGGAGGTTATTACAGACATCATTTTTGGTTAAGGCACATTTAAAAAAAAAAAAAAAAAGCTAATGGATAATCTGCAAGGTTTGCTTGCCAAATATGAAGTGCCTTCTTATACATGTTTATCTTTATGTAAACGTTTATCATCAAGCTTTCCGACATGACTATTACTATGTTTTCATATACAAGTACTGTATGAAGGTGTGTAAAGAGGGTTGCTTTTCATTAATTTATTGTATCTTTTTAAATCTATTTTAAACATAGCATGGCATAGCTACATCACAGACAATGGTTTATGTTAACCAGTAGATGGCAACAAATTCCAGTCCCATTTTTCCCTAGTGTCACTCAGCCCAGAGCGTGAAATACCTTCCATTGATCCACATTCCTCTACATTCCTAAACATATGCTCATCTGTCCAATGAAGCACTCAAGTCCTGGTATGTCGTGGCTAAACAGAAAAAGATACGATTGTGTTACTGCAGCTGCTAAATAATCATACCCAATCCTAAAATTAGGCCCGCGTGCCATTTGTCCTCTATACTGGATAATAATAGAAGTACAGAGCTGAAGCTTGGGAGCAGAACAGTGGGAACGTGGGAACCGATGCGTGCTTAGTACGCATGCGTGAAAGTGGTGTGTAGTGTGCAAACTGACTGGGTATGCAGATCATGCAGAAATACTGGCATTAGACAGAGTTAAGGATTGTAATTAGGCAAAACACTTATTCTTGTTCATTTACTTGTTATAGTCGCTGCGGTGATGAAGGAATAATTGCATGCATGTTGAAATTATTAGGCGTGTTTACATGACTAAGGGGTGGTGGTGGCTCAATGGTAAGGCTCTGGGTCAGTGATCAGAGGGTCAGGGTTCAAGCCTCACACCAGGCAAGCTACCATTATTGGGTGCTTGAGCAAGGCCCTTAACCTCAGTTGGTCCAGGGGTGCCACATGTTCTGGCTGACCCTGCGCTATGGCCCCAGCATTCAAATTCATAAGCTGGGATACGTTTAATAAAAATACTTCACTGCACTGTACTGTATGTGATAAGATCTGAATTTGGCTTGAAAAGTTTAATATATTCCATATTTCAACACTCAACAGCACATTTCTGCACAACTCCGCAAGGCCTGTAGCAATTACTTTGAGCCTTCAGTCCTTAAGACACATTTACGCTCAGCAAACCTCACCTATGTACAAGCACAATGAGTTCAGTTTGTACTAACGCGCTGTCCTTTTAAGTTCATTATGTATTAAAGTCTGAAAGATTGGTCAGAAATGGTGCTTTAACATGAAGTCTGAATTTGTAAAGATCATTTAGTAGGTAGTCTCATGTAAACTCGGTCTAGTTAGTAGCCATTGGAACTTTACTGCATATTTCACTCTGCACACCCCAAACGCCTCCAGAAGGGGGCGCTGTTATACCGTTCATGTTCATAAAAGAAAGACGCTGTACTGCTTGACACTTTATACCAAACAATATATTTTATTTGTCTTCCAACACCACAGCCCAGCCTTAGGAAGTGGTTCAGTACCAAATTCAATGGAGTTACACATGACAAGCATCAACACAGGAGGGCTGGGGACATGAGGACAATCTATTAGCTTTTTCTGTTGTTTTTCCATCATTTGTTTTCTACAAAAAACAAAAGGGGGGACAAAAGTTGACCGCCCCATCAATAGTCCAGCGCTGCACTGTGTAGCTGTCATATGTGGCTAAAAACAATTCAACGTAACCATTCCCCTTCAGCGATCTTTATCTGGCATTGCGGTCTTTGAGACTTTGTGGCTCTGGCGATTGATGTAATGGTGATACTGAGTGCGTCTTTCTGGGATCTGAAGTGCCACGGTCCAGCTTACAGACAAATTCCGGAACATGAACCAGAAACCATGCGGACAGCAAACATCAAATTACCGCTTTCTACAGCCTGTTGTCAAACTGTTTTTCTCTACAATAAAAAACGAGTAAAGGAAGAAAAAAAACACTTCTTTACAATTAATTTTTGTTTGTGCTTGTTTTTTTTTAATAATACTATGATCTGTATGAGGTCTTAGTTTGGTTTTATCATACATGGGAGTAGCAAATGAAATGAAATTTAAAATATTCTGTATGCCTCTACGGTACACAGTATTTTTGAGGTGGTCGTTGTTGCACCATGTTGGCTACCAACAGCCACCTCCAAAAAAACCCAAACCCCATTTACAAATGTAGATGGAAAAACGAAACTATAGAATTCACTGGTAAAATCCCTTTAACAACACAAGTACAGTACACACATACAAAGAGCATTTCATGATTCAGAGGAAAGTGATGCGATGAGATGTAAACATACAGCCAAGATGGTGCAACTTGTGACAAAATGTCCCTTATCATCTTTTTTTTTTTTTTTTTTTATGTATTTGTTTTCATTTCTCCTACTGTTTCGTATCGAACCGCATTTGCCACGGTCATCTGTCTCCTTTTGAGTTTTAAAATAAAAAAAGTACAATGATAAACCGCTACTTTAAGGTCATCCTTTAACTTGGTTTGCTGTTGGCTTTGCACGTGGCCTCACGCATATTTACTATGGCCACACAATGTCAGGCTAATACAAAAACCTTAAGCTGGGAGTCTCCAAATCCAAATACATTCCCAATGTTCCAAAAAAAAAAAAAAAATTCATTCCATCGCAAATGATGCCAAATCTGCATTTAACTGCGAATAGAGCAAATTATTGTAGTGTGCAGAAATATCAATCCCCTCCTAGCACTCCAAGAGCAAACTGACCTCTAGTCTCATGAGCGAGGACTCCCTCTTTACACATCCAGGTGTCTTGTGAGCATGTGGGTGTGTACACACGTTAGCATTGTCCTGCACAAGTGTGTATGCACACAAGAAGTGTCCACATTTTTACACATTGTTCATCACAAACACACACAAAGCTCATTTTGTGTCCTTTTTATATAAAAAGTTATTTTCACAGGTTTTACAGTATCCAGGGTGTTCGGTGTTTTGTGGCTGAGGCTAGTCAGTTCCTTGTAGCAGCTCAGAACATTATATTCCCAGGATTCCCTGGGCCTGAATTAAACCCCATTCCTAGGTCTGCTGCCATGCCCCGTGGCCTCATCTGAGGAGGCATCATCATAGTCTGTTGAGGGCCACCCATCCCTTGTAGTGACATCATCATGTTAGGAGATCCTACAGGGCCAGGATGGTTGTACATAGGCCTTTCCTTGCCTTGCATCATACCTGGGCCTCCCATCATACCTGGCTGCTGGTTTGGTGACAACATCCTGTGCTGGGGCCCCATCATGCCTTGGCCCATAAAGCTGGGTGGCCGCATAGGGTTGTGCCCTGGATTGCCCATTGGCATGTCCTGGGGCCCCATGTGTCCAGGGCCTGGGGGACCGCCCATGCCCTGCATGGAAAGGCCCATCCGTGGGTTACCCTCACCAATCATCCCCTGCATGGAGGGAAAGCCAGGGGGGGCAGAAGAATGAGGTGGCTTCCCACCAGATGCGTCTCCACCACGGGGAAAGTAAGACAGAGTCTGGCTGGGTTTCTCTGAGGGGATAATACGTGAAAGATCAAATTCTGGAATTCCAGAGGCACCTGGTCGCATTACCTCGTGCAAATCTGAGTCATTGAAAACACCCGGCATGTTGTTAAAGTCTTGACCCCCAGGTGTGTTAGGTTTGCACATTCCTGGTTCTCCAACAGGCACATGGGCCATGTTGCTCATCCTTGTCATTGGACCGCCCTCTCCCTGGAAGCCCATTCCATGCGGGAAGCCACCCTGAGGCCCCGGACCATTATGAGGAAATGGCATCTGCTGTGGTGGTGACTGTCCAGGAGGGAAGCCCTGTCCTCTGTGCGGCAGACCCATACGACCTTGGGGCATCATCTGGTTGTTACCCATGCTTGGGTCTTGGGAGACTGGTGGCATCATCATGCCATGAGACATCATGCCAGGACCCATGGGCCCAGAGTGAGGAGGCATGTTAGGGCCCAAGGGATTGGGTGAAGGCATTTGGTTCGGCATGCCATGAGAAAGCGGCTGGGATCCCATGGTGGTCATTCCCATAGGACTGAGGGAAGGCAAGGGCCCAGATGAGTTAGGGGTCATCATGCGTGGATGGCCCTGATGGTGGTTTCCCATGCCTGCAAGAATGATCACAACAAGAATTAGGATAGTGTTCCATGTTGATTCCTACTGTAACAGTGCTCAACCAGTCAAAGCAAATGTTGACTTATTATTTGTTTACTGTCTCACACCGCTAATTCTAAACAGGACAATACATTCCACTTTTGGGAAATAAAAAACTTGAATAGTCATTATAGGACACAGCCTCTAAAACTTAGCTGCCAGGTGTGCTATAGGCCATTTTTGTGTTTTCCATGTACAATTATATGTTATAAAAACTACTAAGGCAGTCAAGTTGCCACCTGACTATTAAATCCAGAAGAATGAATGAAAACTCAACATAAAGTATTTAGCTGAGGTGTTGGGCCACCGGATCAGTTGATTCTGCAAGTGTTTAAAACTGCACTAGTAATAGGAAAAGATTATTTGAGGTTATCCTTTAAGATAAATCCTTACGCTGTGTTTTGTTCATGGTGGTGAAGAGTGCTAGCTAACATTTAATGTTTTAATACTCATCAAACCTTGGTGATCCCTCATGCTCTATGAAAGGGTAAAGAGCCATTGAGCAGGAAAAAAAATCACTCCCATCAAAACAGTTGAATTATCAAAGAATAAAGGGTATTAGACTAATTATTTTTAGTTACCCTCTGCTATTAAAGGGACAAATGGACCAGTCTTAATACATCAAAATGGCAGCCGTAAAAAAATAGAACCTGCATACTAGTCAATCAAACATTAATAAAGTTTTACCAGGCATATTGTTCATTGATGGAAGGTTGGGCGATCTTGCAGGTGGCGAGTCATCATCTGAGCTGGCCACAGTTTTAATGGCGTCGTGATAAAGGGGCGTGGAACTAGGCATAGCAAACTTGGACATTCGCGACATCATTATGGAGAGAGGGTTCTGGGATAGCGTGGGTTCTGGCGGCATGGTGTAAGGACTGCTGGACGGAAGACTTCCTGGAACATTCATGGAGCCTGGCTGGCTGGTAGAACTATTGGAAGGGGGTGCAGAGGGAGGCGCACTTCCACCTAAAGAAAATAGGGTAGCAGCTTAGGGACGGTACAGTACAAGCAAACAAAATTTTGCTATCTACAGAATCAAGATGTACATTCCTGCTAATAGAAATAGTTACCCTGAAAGCTTTAACACAATGAAACTAAAGATAAAAATAAAGAATTTCTTGTAATAGACTTTTGTACCTTGCTCCACATTGCCCATCATATTTGGTGAGGTCATACTAAGCTGAGGTTTATTTTGAGGGATCCCTGGGCTCTGCATGGGTGGCTTCGGTGAGGATGTCCAGCCAGGGGAGGGGGCAGGAAGTGACGGTGACTTCATATGTACAGGTGATGCCCCTGCTGAACCCATCATTGGAGGAGACTTGATTGAGGCTGCGGCAGCGGCTGCTGCAGCAGCGGCTGTTGGCTGCCCACTAAGCATGCTGGCTAACTGTGAAGGTGTCTGTGGAGATTTGAGGTTACCCGAAGGGGAGCCAAGCATGGGGGACTGGACCTGCCGCAACGTAGGGGATTTAAGTGGGTTAACATTAGGCGAATTAGCTGGGCCAGACTGGACACTCAAGTCTGATGGTTTGCGACCCATGTTTCTCTGGCTAGGTGGAGGTCCTGCGCTGTTTGAAGGCTGGTTTGGAGGTAAAGGTGGCATGTGGCTGAGACGACCATTGCCACCTACATTGCCTCCTCGTTGATCAGTGGCAAAAGGTGGCTCACCTCTAGGACCTCTTTGATTAACAGGCCCTTGAGGACCCATAACTGGAAATTGTCTGTTTGGGTTCAGGTTAAAGTCACCTGGGTGAGGCTGGTCAGGAAATCCAGGCCCCTGCATCATCTTCTGCTGTGGAACCATGGCATCGGACATGGGACCTCCACCATGCCTCATTTTCATAATCTCTTCTGGGCTCATGTTCATTTGTGGATCTCTCATCTTGGAAGCCATCATCTGAGGACTGGGGCCCATGTTAACGTTGAGATTGCCAGGTCCCATTCCAAACTCACCCATGTCGCGTCCTAAACCTTTCACAAACTCCATCCTTGAAGAGGGGCTCATAGGACCTTCCCCTGGCATTCTGGGAAACATCATGCCACCTCCATTCCCAGGCTCCATGGGTCTTTGGTTCCCCATTACTCTGTTCATTTCCATCATCATGCTTGGTGGTAGACCCATACCCTGCTTTTCTCCCATGCCCCGATGAAACATGGCTTCTTGTACAGACTGAGGGTTGGGGAATCGCTCCACACGTCCACCAGGACCACCAAATATTGCCTGACCTGGTGGAAACCCTCTTCCATCTCCCATTTTGGGCATGTCATCAGGCCAATTCATGCCAGGCCTAGGCATGGGGTTGGACCCTCCTTCCATGTCAGGGTTCATCATTCCAGAGAAACCTGGCATTCGCTGCATGTGCGGATGCATTCCTCGAGGGCCCATATTCATTTGCTCAGGAAATGGTTCTGGGGCTCCAGGTCCCCACATTTCACCAGGATTCATTTGGTAGGGAGGCGGTGGACCACGCATCACGCCCCGTGGGCCACCCTGATGAAGCATCATGTCTCCCATTGATCTGTGCTGCATTTGCTCCTGTTTGCGCTTTTTCTCCTCATAGAACTCCTGCTGTAACTTCAGCCAGGCCATCTGTTCTGGCGTCATGTGGTCCCCATGTTCACCACCAGGGCCAGGATGCGAATTCATAGGGACCTGACCTGGTGGAGGAGGCCCAAGATCATCTGGTGAAAACGGCATGTCCCTGGGTCCCGGTGGCCCAAAAGGAGGCCCATCTTGACGTGGACCCACAGGACCACCAGGTTTCCCGAGGCTCTGAGACTGAGCAATCATGGCTTGCAGTGGCCCTTGTTCAGGTTTCTTAGGACCACCTTCCATCATGGAAGCATTGGGTGGCGGTCCAACCATGTTTCCCTGCCCCATGGCAGCCATATCTTTGTCATCTGGGAAAAGCATACGTTGGATGTCACGCAAAGTCTGCAGGGAGCGCTCTCGATGCTCCAGCTGCTCCTGGGAAAGGCCCTCTGGATTGTCCCCCATGCTTGACATAATCTCATGTGCAAGCTGCTGCTGATGCTGGGCCGTTAATTTAACATCCGCTCCTTTTGGCAGGTCAAGGGAACAAAATCCCTGCTGAGGGCCAGCATTTTGAGTCTGATTAGGAACCTGACTACCAGGCGTTCCGGCAGAATTACTACAGTCATGTGATCCAGCACCATCCTGGGGGCTGCTGCTGGGAAGGCTCTTAGAGTCCATGCCTCCTGATGGTGGGCCATCCTGAGTAAGGCTGGCTGGTTTAGCCACTTGGGCTGCTTGCTGAGGTTGGACTGGTTGGGCTGAAGATTGCTGTTGTGGCTGGCCAGGCTGTGCTGCTTTGGAGGCCGTTTGATGGTTCTGGTCAGAAGAGTGAGAAGACTGCTGCTGTTGGGACAGTGCCCCTTGTTGCTTGGAGTCATTCCTGTGTGGCGCAAGCTGATTGTTCTGAAACATATAAAGGAGGATTTTAGAGTGTCTACCATTTTTACGACTCGAAAAACATTAACAGGCAAATTGTTTCTCACCAAAGGAAGTTGTGGCTTGCCACCCTTGCCATTAGAAATATTGTTCATGTGATATGTGATTATGTTGTCCGCACGGCCCGTGATTACTGCTTCTGCAGCCCTGAAAAGAAAACACACAGAAACACTATTTTATGAACTGACCATGTACCCATAGACAAAGTTTTACCACATTAAAGTAATAAAACTGAGGCACCCTACATACAACTTCTAATCAAGGGTTTAGTGTTTCATCTCATGTATAAGAGAAATAATGGAAATTAAGACTGTATAGTCATCAGTATGCCTACAAGTATTCATTTACAATGCAACACAAGTAAAACACTGGCAACAGAACATAAACATTTTCCGTGTATTGTGACACCGGACTCATCACTCTTCCTGTGTAACATCAGCTCAGTAATGACATGCTGCTCGGTGGGATATGCTCCTTATAGCAACAGCATGCATCCCTGATAAATAGTGTCACTGACATTTGGAATCTTGCTGATTGTAATCTAAAGGTTTCACCAAGCTCTGCTACCATGCCAACAACACGAACCAGACATTGCAAATAGAGGAGCTTCAATTACTAATTATCTGGTCTTTTTAAGGGTAATGTAATGGTGTAGTTAATATGCAAGTACTTCGGAAAAAATCATAAATGATTAAACAGTTCATGTAGATTCTTGTAGTAGTTGACTGTGTTAGTTGTCGATCTGGTTTCACTAGTTCAAATTCTTTTTAAGGTGTGAAATATGTACGTACTGTAAACACTATTATAGATCACTTAGAAAAGAAAACATCAGCTTCACATAGTATACAGGTGCATCTCAATAAATTAGAATGCTTTAACTACTGCCTCAATTCGGCATGGCATTGAGGCGATCGGTCTGTGGCACTGCTGAGGTGGTATGGAAGCCGAGGTTTCTTTGACTGTGGATGGTGGATTCTTTTGACAGTGAATTGGTTTATTTGATTTGAATTGATTTAATACATGAGTTCCACAACTTGAGTTGAATTACTGAAATAAATCAACTTTTCAACGGCATTCTAACTTTTTGACATGCACCTGTATATAGAGAAATGGAGAGAGAGAGAGAGAGAGAGAGAAAGAGGTAGAACTTCTCTCCCTGACTCAGCAACTTCACAGTTGAACTTTAACCTTAATAAAATAAATAATCTAAAGGAAGAAAGAAAGGAAGAACGCCTTACTTGTTTGCCATTTCTGTTGTGAAGACGTAAACAACCTTTGAACCAGCTTTTTGACTGCTTCCCAACTCTGATGTGTTTTGTCCTCCAACAGCATTTTGAGTAGGCGTCGAGGATGCCAAGGTGGTCGGCTCTGGCTTGACGTCGTTGGAGTTGCAGTCTGAGAGGTGAGGGGAAGTCAGTAAGGAACATGTCGTTTAGAAAACAATGAGGACAATATACATCATGTTTATTTGTTTATTTATTTATGACAATGCCAGCAGGTCCAAAATTTCAAAGAAGAAAGCGTGTCACTTACTGAAGAATCCTGGGTCATCTTCATCACTCTCCCCTCCTGAACACCAATCAGCTCCACTATAAGGCTGCCGTCGCTCAGCTACACATAGCCTCTTTGCTCTACTGCCCATTTCTGTAGGGACGGGTGAAAGAGTAATATCAATGCTTGGCTTCTTATACGAAAACAATTTTATAAATCAATGTGTGAAATACTTTGTGAAGTATTTCATAAGGTGAAAAGTGTTGTTTAAATGAACCAAAAATAGACATGCAAATGTGAAAGCTGGGTACTTCGTTCAAATAAAACCGACAAAGTATTAACTATCTGTGGACAGTTAAGGTCCTGTTGTTAATGTCTATGACCTTGTGGTCTATTACCCTAGCGGTCAGCACCATCTGTAAACTGCGTACACATCGCTGTAGGCAGGACACGCCAGTGTCTACAACCACCGCTCAGATAATAGAGTTGGAATAAAGAAGAGGAGCATAACAGGACTTCCTGTGTGGAGAACACACTCGTTGCAGAGGTAAACAAACGCCATGAGCAAACTCCTGGCAGCAAAGTCAAATACACAAAACTAACCTGGAAGGCTGGCTCATAGAGACATGTGACACACACACACACCAATCTATAAACTAACTCCTTTACCTCCCATTGGTTCAAAAGGCACAGTCACATTCGGGGGGAGGGGCATTTTATGATTAGCACAGCTTTGACTGCGTTCTCATGAATGGATTTTTTTTTCCCCCAATCAATACACCTCAGGTGTGCTCAGGGAACAATGAATGCAGGCAGGTCTACATAAACTCCTAATAGAATATGTTTGTCTCTGATTTAAATACCTGGATTATTTTGGGAAAGATATTTGACCCACG
This sequence comes from Liobagrus marginatus, assembly GCA_028566295.1. NCBI lineage: Eukaryota > Metazoa > Chordata > Actinopteri > Siluriformes > Amblycipitidae > Liobagrus > Liobagrus marginatus. Next base: position 4,416,244 of record JAOUQX010000021.1, read on the forward strand.
GTTAATACAATGGGTAGTCTCATGGCAGATTAATCTCTACGCAGAAGGACTCTTACTATCAGAAGGGTTCCTTCAGACAATCAAGCTGAGGAACCTTAAACTGGAGAGGTTTCCCCACCAGAAAGATGGTACATTCTTTGGCACTTACCAACCTATGAATCTTCATTGTAATGTTTCCTCGAGGAAATGATGTGACTGGAATGACAAACACTATGTGTGTTTTGTCAGTAAAAAATTTTTTCTTTTCTTTTTTTAAATGTTAGGCTATATATTCTGGTCATGTTCAAACACCATATGTGCCAGAAGATGGAAGAACAAGGAAATAGTAGATGATCTTTCATTACAATCTGACACACAGATTCACACAAATACCACAAAAACATCCTGAGGTTCATATCAAACGGATTTTTAAACAGATATACAAGAACCTAAATGCACCATTTTACAGACACAAATTAGAAGGAAATGTGGACTTGGAACAAATCGTTAAAACCTTCCTTTACTTTACCATTAAAACAAGACAAATACAGTTTTACATTAGCAAATCAATTACTGAACATCATAACTCAATAGCAGATAAAATTACCACTAGCCCAAGCGTAGAAAGATTTTCCTACCTTTCTGGTCCCCCTCATTATTCGGTGTCCCTGTATCCCTCTGCTCAAAGGACTCAATCGACGTGCTTCGCTCCCTCTTGATCTTACTTTTTGCTCCATTGCCAGAATTCAGTCCCTGTCCATTTTTGAGTCCCATGCTACCCACAGAACCCTGTGGGCCTTTGGGTGTGTGACTTCCACTCAGCGCCTTGGGCTCACAGGGAGACTGCTGCGATTGGCTGCCGGCACCTCCTTGCTTTCCCTGATTGGGCAGTTTGGGGTCCATTTGTGCAGCGCTGGAAGGAGACATTACGGGTGGTGAGCGCACCATGGCCTCCTGCTTGGATTTTGGACTGCTAGAGGGATAAAGGACAAGACAGACAGTAAAATAACCACTTTCTTGCATTAATAAAGTTCATTTGATTATAACGACATTTAAATGTATAGCTAAACCTGAACAACAAATTTTAGTTCAAGGAAACTTTCAGAGAACGATATCATGCTGTGTTCACCTTGCTTACACAACCCCAACCACAGGAAAAATGTCAGTGGAACATCTCAAGGGAAACACAAATGCAATCAAGTGACACACCAATCGCACTTGCGTCCGAAACCTGTTCTCTCCATTTCTCTTACTCAATGTTGACAGAGTGTCGAGTTAATATTTGATAAAATACCCTGTTTAACCAGATTGGCCACGAGATAACCAGAGACCAGGCCCTTAAGTCACGTCATGTTACCTAGGTGACGAGGTGCACATACGCATGCTCACAATTTAAGCTAACAATGTGATGGAAAGTAGCAGCAACAGTAGCAAGTCAAGTAGTAGAGTGAATACTGAAAAACACTGGTGGTGTAAACACAAGGCTGTGTAGAAATTGCTCATACTGCACGTTCCCCCTTTCACAGTGGGCTCGCGAATCCAAAAATAGCCACCAGATGATGGCCTGAAGGCAAAGAAAACCCACAACAAGCACCACGGGAAACCTGGCCCAGCATGCCGATGAGTACTGGTACAAGAGAAGCCCAGCAGGAACCTGGCAAGCCAGTGGCCCGTTCCTTAACTAACTACAGAAGCATTCGTCAACAAAAGGGTGGGCATTTTGGATTTGGTAAAGACTGGCAGGCAAGAGACAGCGTGAAATAAGTGGTAGTTCTGGCCAAGTTCATGGCTCTTTTATAATGTTTCCTTTTGCGTCATAATTCTCTGAAAATACACCACTTTTCGCCAAAGAGAAATGAACGACTACCTGTGCAAGCAAACTGTTATAACAATGAATACGATACCAAAGAAAGTAGCAGTTTGTAATCTTCTCTTGCGTCTCACCTCTGCGTGTTAGCTGAAGGAGAGTTTCTCACTTTGGGGTTGCTGGAATGCATTGACGACAGTCCCAGAGCTACCGAGGCTGAAGCAGTAGTGTGCTGGTGAGGACTGGGCGTGTGCGAGTGTGTGTGAGTGTGCGAGTGCGTGGCGGGCGTTGCCTTGGCCCGGGCGCTGCGGGACCCAGCGTTGGTGGCTGCAGCAGAGCCACTACAGTCCTGGCCCTCCTCCTGGCGGTCTTTGGCTCGCTCTTTTCTGGCCGTGGCGCCCGGCGCCGTTCCACTGGCCGTTCCCGTTCCCGTTGCTGCTGCTCCTGCTCGCTCCTCCTGCACCTCCAGCATCTCCCCACGGAGCCCTCACAGCCCCTGGCCACACTAAGCGCACATATAAAAGAGACATTTTGTAGTCAAATTTGTAAAGGAATGACAGCTGAAATTGCTTAATAGAGGCAAGTATTTATTAATATAGTATAAATTATTTTTTTATTTTAAACCAAAAAAACGTTTCGTTTCAGAATTGTTGGTCACGCAAAAAGTTAGTTTGCAGTTACACTTCTACGGTGTGCTTTAGCAAAACAGGCTGAGCACATGCAAAACTACTACACACTAAAACAATTAGATCATTGGAAATAATTACAATAATAAAAGGAATTTAGGAATCATGAATAGGGGGCATTTCAACAAGGCACAAAACACTTAATCAACTATGACAGTGAGCATTATATTAGATTGGCATTATTGTGCTTTATAGAACAGCTAGCTAAGCTTCAAATAAAATGTGTGCATACGAGTCATATACCGACTGACTAAATAACTAAGAAAATCCAACACCGGCAATTAGACACCATTTAAATCATTCTAAATAAGTAAAGAAACAAAGTGAAAAAAATGTCTTGTTAGGCCAACATTTGGTTCTAGAGCAGCAGAAACTTAACTGCTTCAAGGTGTTACAGCTACAAATTTAGAAACCTTACATGAACCCTGTGCTTGCTAAGAGAAACACCTGGGTCAGAAACGGGAGTCAACACGACTACAAGAATCCCTGACTAGCCCTAGTTAGTCTGTAAATGTTCCTGAGCCACAAGGAGACTGTAAACCGGTAAGTGTACACACTTCAGCTCTAGTCATCTGGTCAGAACATGAGAAATATTTTTATAAAGCTGTACCGTCAAGTTCCGTTGTCAAACTATTTAGGACGGCTTCCAAGAAACACAAATGATGTAATCGGCTGCCTGCCACCCCTCAGGCAATAAGGCAGGACTGACACAGAGCACAGGAACGCACCAAACCATCAGCCTTCGTTACAAACCGTTTTAAAGATGAACGCCATGTGCATAAATGATTGACGAGCAAGAACAATGACCCATCATTTGCCCCTCTTACTGTACTGTTGATTTGCCTGGGATTTTGTTCTTAACTTAAAATAGTTTTAATGGCCATTAAAATGAATAAAACCTTTTAAACAATATACAACGAGCGTAACAAAAGTGGGCCCAACAGTCAGACTACAAACTTGTCTTGCTAGCGCTAATCCAAGCTGAAATGATGAACCTCATGTTAATTAGGCTGCAACTAAAGGCTTTGATAATTGATTATTGGTCGTTTTGAATTATTATTATAATATTGAATATATGATCTTGAATTTCACATTCATCTGTGCCATTTCTTTTCCGCACACACAGTGTGGTGTTAATGTTGTATATTTATAGAACTAAACTGAGGATACTTATAATAACAGCTCACTAAGTAATACATAAATAAATACTAATCATCATACACCAAATTATATTTTACAAAAAAATTTGCCCGGATAACTTCAAAATAAATGTTTACAAAATAAGTCTTGTTTGCACCATAGAATTAACTCCCAGAATCTTGTGGTGGCTTGATGAATGGTCACAAGACGAAGTGAGCTTCCAATAAGCTGCAGCATCTCTAAATATCATAGAACTAAACCATAATGCAAAATATTTGACTTCATTTCACTATTTTAGAATTTTTTTCTTTTTAGTCTTTGTTTCTCCATGTTATAGATCATGTCAAGCTGAATGATAGGTTTTGGTACAAAAACATTAGGGCTGAACTACAATTTTTTAGATATATTACAATTTTAATACGCAGTTATACTTTAAGCTTTATATTTTAATCTTCGGTATTATTCAACAAAGACAACGAACACACTATTATGAAACTATAATTAATAAACAAAATTTTAAATAAATTCCTGTAGGCCAACGCTATGATGAACGTAGGTGAAGCATGAATTGATATGTTTTGATATGAATGATATTTTTATTTAATTACAGTGAAAGTACAGAGCAGCGTGACAAGTTGCTTCCTCGGAGTCTGCTTTGTGAAACTGCGATTAAATTGCGTCTTTGCGATGAAACAAAATAGCGTTTTTGTCATATTGCAATTGCGATTAATCGTTCAGCCCTAACAACCATGGTCTGTTTCATATCGGTCCATGTAAGAGAACACATGAAAGTTTAGCGTTATGCTAATTCCTATTTGAAGGAATGTGACTGCAAACTAACATCAGCTTTTAAATCATGGGCCTCACGGCTTTCCCGGCTAGCGCTATCAGCAGCGGCTATTAAAACACCCGTATCAGACCGCTAATTACAATTACTTAAACTGCAGTTGTTTTTTGCCAGCAACACCAATAAGGCCTATTTAACAAGACAGCGTTTTAATAAATGGTAGTTAATTTGATCAAAACACCCGGAAACACAAATTAGCAATGTAGAATTTTTACACATACTACCCTGTTGTTTTGTTTATTTAAAAAAATGTATAAAAAAATGAATATACAAACAGAAACACTTCTATACAAGCTTCATTATAAGACCAACATCCACGATGCCTCAGGGGAAAGGCTGAGAACGCCATTGCTGTGATTCACTGAGCAGTTTCATTGCTCTGCCACCACTCCTCATGTGCGCGCACGCACACGCACAC
>JAOUQX010000021.1:4601622-4622942 GCA_028566295.1 Liobagrus marginatus
CAAAAACAGGTCATGATTATTATAGGTAAGTGTCCTTGTGAATGTTTATGATGAACAAATCTGGGCAAATTTAATGTAAATGTAATCTGGCTCTTTAATATGTAAGCAATATTTAAAAAAAAAAAATTGGCCTCTTTTAAAGGTTTTTTTAAAAAGATACTTTATTTTGCTTCAGTTTTTAAATGTTACTCTGTTTATATCTGTTTAGATAATGTGGTTTCCACTCACTCAAACTTTCTGTCATGCACCCATACTTGAGTACGAAGTCAGCATTACCATATAAAAGAATCCTTATCTCACCTACTGTAGACCAGGGCTGCAAAGTCAGCAAGTCTCAAAGGCACTAAAGTGAAGATGCTACACTCCAAGCTGGAATTCCAAGAAGAGAGTGGGTGTGTGCTTGGTGCAGGGGGTTGGGGCTGTTAATGAATTGCCTTCGGAATCAATAAAATATCTATCTGTGGCACCCACTAGGGTCCACAAAAAGAGAAGGAAGAAATCGATTGCAGGAGACAACAGATAATAGAAAAAAAAACATTTATTGCACCAATCCATAAAATTATTCAGGGCATCACACCCGGTCAAGGTCAAATATGGTGTGCAACCCCACACATAATAATGGGGTTAGCAATTCCTCAGATTGGCCAACCAAAAGAGTACAAAAAATGTAAATAAATGTAAATGAGCTTCCTATACAGGGGCACTTCACTGCATACTGTAAAAACAACACAGCAAACAATTACACCAGCCAGCTATTAAACCAAATACTGTAAGGAAAAAACAACCCATACTAAGCTGTCTAGGAAATAATTTCACAGTAAAAAAGGGGAGCAGCCATAGTCTTGCACATATTAAAACTCGTCCTCGAGGGCCAGTGTCATGCAGAGTTTATCTCCAACTAATTAAACCCTCATAAATTAGTTAAGTAATGTCTTCAAGATCACTATAAAGCTAAAGGCAGGTGTGTTTGATTAGGGTTTGAGCTAAACTCTGCAGGACAGTGGCCCTCGAGGACCAGAGTTGTCCACCACTGGTTTAGAGCCACTTAGGTTATTTACTTTTTTTTTTTAATTGAACGATTATTTACCAATTAAAATAGGAAAAAATTGAAGCGCTTTTACCATATTCACTGAAATCAACTTGGCTCCATAACCAATGGCTAATTTGTTTAGCATTTCTCGACTTCTTTAGTCTAGAACTCTAAACCTTCTTTAAAAATACAAAAAGTATTTTTGTGCTGTTTGTATTTGACATGCATGGAGGCTGGTAACAAAACCACTTTAGTTCTCTGAGTGCCTTTAACATATTAACTCAACTAGCTGGCTTCCTAATGTTACTTTTCTGTCATTTATTCATGTAAACTATCTTGTGTTTATGTTTAACTTTGGCAATATTTTGTTCCAACAAAGCAAATGTGTGCAGCACAAAGTGTATCAGGGTGCCCAAGAAGAGTAAACAGAACACATGCACAACCAAATAACGCTTACAAATCTGACAGAACAGCAGTGATGCTTACTAGATTTCTTTCGTAATTAGCGAATTAATGAGAGACCTTATTTTATAATGCATCATGACTGGTAGAAATGTATTTGAAAGACTTCAGTGCCTCGCCCCCCACCCCCCTTCCCTTTCCAAGAACCACATATCATGACATTTCTCTGCATAGTCTATGTGTAACTATAACAATAGATTACTCTCGTAACCCCTATTCTCTGAAATATCAAGTGAAGAGATCCACCTATGGGAAGGGCTTCCTGACCTTATTACTGACAGTAACCAATTCTCTTTCCTGATCTCGTGTTCGAAATCCACATTTGGGAGAGACATGGACAGCACAGCTCCCCGATTGCCCGATACACTTACAGTGAGCTTCCATAAGCCAGAAAGAGACATTCACCACCAAGGGGCAGGTGCCTGATACGTTCCATAATCATGCACCTGGTAACCCTTGACGTACAAGCATGACACAGGCAGGGCATGAAACATGCATGAGTTCTTGTTTTTGAAATTTGATAAACATTCAAATGTATTTCTATAGCACTTTTAACTATAAGCATTGACCAAAAACAGCTTGACAGTAAATAGAAATTTTAGAATAAAGAATGACATCTGATGTTTCCTTGGGGTTGCACACCACTAGATTCATTTTCCAAAGCAATAGCTTCCACAAGCCAATGTGAGAGGTGGTGCTTGCATATGGGTGGTCGCTCTACCGGAAAACACTGGTCCTGGTCATTTATCTCTATAACTGGGCACGGAGTATTCAGCCTCTGCTTTTCAATGGAAGACGAAGATGGAGAGTGAAATGTGGACTGCTCCAACACAGCCGATGTAAAAGCAGGAAACCATTTGGGCATAAAGGCTGGGTTTAGTTTAAGAAGAACCTTATCCTTACTTATCTCTAAGAAAAAATATAGTGCACGAGGGTTGAACTGAGAGTGCATGTAGCTCAATACCTCCCAGGGGCTCAAAAGGGAATTGAGAGATTCCAGTCCAATGGAGAGGTCCCAATCTGGAACAGTTCTCCTGATAACTGGCAGCAAACGATGGGCACCCTTTTGTAAATCTATGGATTAGATAATGCTGCCTGACCCTTGAGACCTCAAAACCCACAGGACAGGCCGAAATAGCTGCCAGGTAGACCTTAATGGTGGAAAAAGACTGCACTTGTCAATAAGGTCTTGTAGAAAAATACACAAAATATCAGAAACTGCGCACTGATATGATGAGATTACGCCCATCACGCCACCCATGAAAGACCTGCCACATTTAGCCATATAACACGGCCACATGTTTGCATGTACACACCGCCCTGGCATCCTGGCACCCACATGCGGGAGAAGCCTTAGCTTCAACCCGTTAAGTTTGTCCTCTCACGGTCCAGGCCCAGAGAGCCATACTGTCCAGATGAGGGTGATTTATCTCTCTGTTCGCATTAGATAATAGATCTGTGAGGAGGGGGAGGCACCATGGTTGGGCATTTATGGGAGGCGCCATGGCTGGTTCACCCTGGCCAGTGTGGGAGTCACCAGGCACAGGGGAGGAAAAGCGTACAGCAGCACTTTGGGCCATGGGTGGGTCAGTGAGGCTGTGTCCTTTAGTGAGAAATACATGGGACAATGGCTGTTTTCGCGTGAGGTGAATAGATTTATGGTTGTCCGAATCTCATCCATATCAAGCTTACTATCTGGGGGTGGAAGCAGCAATCTCCGTAGAGTGGGTTCTGCACCTCTGTTCAGAATGCCTGAAACATGTCGCTCGCAACGACAGGAAAAACCACCTGCTCCACACTAAAAGCTTGCGCACTAGAGTATGACATTTTAATGAGCGCAAACCGCCCTGGTGATTGATATACAGTATGCTAATGCTGTTGTGTTGTTGCAGTGAATGAGCACATGATGCCCCTGCAGGCGAGGGAAAAAATAATTCAGAGCTTATGGCTATGTTGAAGAGCTCGAAATAATATATTTGTGCTTAACGCAGTCTGCTTGGTCACAGACCATTCATCTTTCTGCCATTTTGGGTGGCACCTGCCTGTGAAGGACGCATTGAAAGTCATCACGACTTTCTGCAATATGACCGTCCCCAAAGGGGTTCTTTGTGTGTAAAAGCCTGTGCTCCTCCAGTGGCGTAGAGCTGCCGTGCAGACACGCGTCACTGTAACAGAGCAGCAGAGATCATATAAACAGACAGGAGTCGAAACAGTCTCGTAACTTGAGTGTCCCCACCAGCACTGGGGAGGCGCTAGTACACTCGTGCACCCAGATGGCTCATATGTGGTACAATATCCCCTCTAGTGGACAGAACAGTGCTGACATTGAAGGGGTTACAGAGAGATTCTCTCTCTCTTCAAACAGATGCAGTACCTGAAACAAATTCATATTATTTGTAAATTTGATTGTGTTCTTTGGGTTTTTGTGATGTGTTCGAACACGCATGCTGAGTGGTAACACTGCTTGTGCACTGTTCCTCACAAAAGACCCCCTGAACACAGGGGAAGAACAACAAACGTCCACTGAACACCTGGGCCAGGCAGCCACGAGAACCGCGCGGTCACCCTCTCCATATCAAAGCCTCTGCCTATTTGGCAGGGGCTTGAGGGCAAAAAGGGAGTCTGACGAGCTTGTGGCTCGAGAACGATGACTTTGTGCCCCCAACAGTCGAGCATCAGCCCCGGCCGCTTGCTCTTTGATTTGGAAATTTGAGGGCTTTCTTGCCACGACTGGAGAAGTTTTAACACAGGGCTTTGCAGAGGGTGGGTTATTCTGCCATGACTGGGGGTTGTTGCGGGAACTTTCCCTGCTCTGGTGGGGATTTTGTCCCGTGGCAGGGGGGTTATGCAAACGTGCAGGGGCACCTGTTGTGTGACTGTCCTTCTAGGGAGGCATAACTTCTATTGAGGCCTTGTCCCCCTTCTTTTTGTCTTCGTACCACTGCTGCATTAACGTGACAGCGGGACCAAAGAGGGCCCAGCCGGGCTCAACCGGCGCGCCTGTGATACGGCTCTTCTAACTGTCTGGGAGGCCTGACAGGTTAATCCAGAGGGTACGCTCTCCCACCACAGAAAGAGTTAGATTCAAGAAGCTTTATTGTCGTGACACCATATACAGCTGTTGCAATACACAGTGAAACCAACATTTGTCAAGGACCATGATGCTACACATAACACAGACTTTCGCAAACAGAACAACAGAGAGTGACATATGAACATAACACAAATCAGAACAACAAAGCTACGTACAACACAAAGTGCGACAAATGCAGACAGTGAAAACAGTGCCATACAATACGCAACAGGATAGATACATAGAACATAGCGCCGAATGGTTGTGCAATATGTGGCATTGTATTAAATAATGATAGCAGAATTACGTATTACTTACTATACCTATTACGTATAAGTATCCTGTATTAAGTAAGTATTACAGAGCGTTAGCATCCATGGAGCATTACGAAGGACGATGACCGTGACCATCTCCTTCCACACGGTTGGAGAGAGAATTCCTTTGTCCAGCTGCTGCCTTAAATCGTCCAAAAAGGAGAGAAGATAGGTTCAGGGTCCTGACAGCCAAGGCTGAGGACTTGAATGCGGCCTGGTGAATTAAGGCAGAAAAACATTCCATTTTATTGGGCACAACCGGCTTCAGGAGAGCAAGCAGCCTGCCACGGACGGGATTAAGCTGCCTGGCGATTGATGGCTCGATGGTTATATCCTTTACCTCGAGACCCGAGAGAGCGTGTTTGAGATCACACGGATCGTCCCTATTGTGCCTCATGTGCTTAGCGCCTGCTGGGATGACTGGGAAAAAGTTGTTTCCTTGGGCTGGCAGGTGGTCCCAGCAGTTTCCTGTCGTAAATATCCCTCTCCTGGTCGGTGGCACTCTGCGTTGTTGGCTTGAGCCGAGTGGCCGCTCGTTCACACACTTCCAGGAGAATAGACGAGGGTAAAGCAGCGGGGGCGTTGACCAGGGGCACACTAGAGATCGGGACTGCTTCCTCGTCCTCTGAGACCGGAAGAAGCGGTTCATCGGCAAACGGGAGGTTACCCATGAAGATGTCCTCGTATCACAATGCTAAACCCACTAAACCCCTCATAATGTGCAAAATACAGTACTATACTTGATTTTGAGAAAATACATTCAAAGTGGTGTTTGACGTCCAGACAATTCCCATGATGCAAAAGGAAATAGTTATTTACTGTAAACAGAATTTTCAGTATTATACTGGGTAAAATGCAGTAAATAACTGCAAATTAGAGAAATGTCTAACAGTGAACACATGGTGTCATTTTGTGACACATAACAAATATATAAACAAAAATAGCACTATTAAGGGAATTGGGTTGCCCATAACCTACCCCAACAATACTTTTTTTTATTATTGTTGTCATTAAACTTTTATTAAGCCATTTATTCCCACTTTCCATTCCACTATAAAATTTCCTGTTTTATTGAAAATAAATGATTCTTTTGTGATATGTGATCGGAACAAGGAGAACAGCATAGTGTAGAAAAGGTAGATTTGAACATGTTGGTCAGAAAACAGATTTCTAAGTTGTACACGCCATCACCTGGACATTGTGCTACATGTCTCAGTTTTTAATTCTCAGTGGCCCAGCTACACACTGGTGGGTAGATCTACCATAGAGTGTCTGAAAACAATCACGCTATTTAAACAAAATTTTTTTTTTTTTTATGGGCCGATGCCCATAAGAGCCAGTTTATCTGCCTCAGAGGTTTGTGGAAGCCTAAAGTGCCTTGTTTCTCTCATTTAAAAATTGTAACTGAAGCCAAAAGTGACCTCATACAGGAGTTTAGGTGGGATTCAAATGTGTTTCAACAGCATGTGAATGGTTCAAAAAGCTTGATAGGCCAATGAACATTTTTATCTGTTTTCCTTTTCTTTATTTATTCAGTGTATGTCATGTAAATTCCTTTAAAGGCTGTAAACATGACTTAGACAAGAAAGTGCAAACATGTTGCCAGTAACCAACAGAAATTTAGAGATCTGAAGAGATGATTTAAAGTTCCTTTTTTCCATTTTGACTATCGAAAGCCCTTTTTTGCAGATGACTCTCTATAAGCAGTATTTTAGAAGTCTTGTCATGTACTATGCACACTATATTGGCAAACATTTGCACTAGGATTTGTCTGGCTGTGGGAATTTTTAAATTTAGCCACAATTGTAATACTGAATTCAGCCACTGTTGGGTGAGGCAGTCTGGGGTGCAGTCATTGTTCCAGTTCATCTCAAAGATGTATAGTGGGGTGATTTCAGTGCTCTGTACAGAACACCAATTTTACACTAATATTAACATGCGTCCTTATGCATAGAAAATAATTTATTGAATTATGGTATTCTACACAGGTTACACAAGGGACACGTCTTTTCTGGAGATGGTGGTGGACATCGTACAGGAACTGAAGATGGCCAATCCTAATCTTGTATATGGTCAGTAATTTTACAGACACTTTGAACACAATGTTGAATAATAGTTATGTCATATATCAGCCTGATATCCTGTCCACTATTTTCTTATCCATAGTGTGTGACCCTGTCTTGGGTGATCATGGTTCAATGGTGAGTGTTTTGGCATTTGACTAATTTGTCATCCTTTGCTTTAGTGTCATTGACCTTCTTTGGTTTTCTGTGTTTTGTAATTCTCAGTGTAATGTTCTACAGATGGGTCTGTGGGTCATGTTAGAGACTGGGAAAGATAAAACAAGAATGGACATATAGGGGGCAGACATGAAATGCTTGACCAAGCAGCATACATGGAGGAAGACTAGGTTTTCATGCTGCATGGGCGCATTTATGATAAAAGTCTGGTTCTTTTATCTGAGAGAACTGTTTGGAATAAATTGTGTCTTTATGACTTCTACAAAAGTGTGCATGTGCGTGTAATATAAGCACTATGGCACTCTTTTCTTTCTTATCGTAGTATGTGCCTCAAGATTTGTATCCGGTCTATAAGGACAAAGTGGTACCAGTGGCAGATATCATCACCCCTAACCAGTTTGAGGCAGAGTAAGTACAGTAGTGTCTGTATGTTTCTACAAGTATGTAGCTTGACCGCTGAAGCTTTGTAATCCATTAATGTACATGTCATTTAATTGGTGTCCTTCTACTATTTTTGTCATGCCAGTGGAAATGTGCAATTGCCTCAGTTTGTATTTGCGCATTGATTTGGTTTGATAATGATGTACTTTTTATGAGTCACTGTTTTATGATATTGAATGAGTTTTGTGTGGCATTTGCATTGTGTTTGTGACAGCAAAAAGGGGATCGGCTCCATGATGCTGAATTGTGATTTTATTCAAAATAATTGGCTTTCGGCCATTTACTGAAATATCATCAGAAGGCTTTATTTATCAGTCGTGATCAGAAAAACAAATGGCAATTACAAACTGTACAAAATAATTATCAATTAATTATCATAATAATTTACAATTATTAGTACTGCACTATATTATTAAAGCAGGTTATTGATGTTACTCAAATAGGCAGTGGTCAAAGGTCTATAATAAACATATGTTCAAATCACCATTTTTTTTTTAGACTCTTGACTGGAAAGAATATCAGCACAGAACAAGATGCAGTCGAGGTAAGAGAGCTAAGTACGCAGTGTTTCCTCTATATACTATTAACTTTCGGGGTACAAATCATAGCCTTGTTCCTTTATTTTCTTGAATCAAATAAATGTTTTAACGGATCTTTTTCTGCTAGGTGATGGACCTGCTACATAATATGGGTCCAGACACAGTGGTCATCACCAGCTCTGATCTGCCACCTCGCCTTGGAGACCGCTACCTGGTTTCACTCGGCAGTCAACGCATTGGTAGGTGTTTGCGATAGCTTTTGATTTTGGCACGAAGCAGTATGACCAAATTTATTTAAATGTCATGTAACCAAACAACAATATTTTTTAAGGTTTATTCTAGTAGCCAGTTTATACTTGATGTGTTAAGGGTGAAAGCAAACGTGGACAAGAGTGCAAACCTTCATAATGCGCTCAAATAAAAAATTGTATGTTTGATGGCAGAAGAATTGAATATGTACAAAGTGCGAGTGCAGCAGATTCTAACAGAAGATTTTGGAATGAGAGATTTTCACAAAGAAGATCAGAAAGAATGTTATCTTCACATTTAATCTGATCTTTTGAAGAAAGTGGTGGTGCTATGCTGTAGGAATTCCCGAAATTAAATTTGCACACCTTGTATATTCCTAATACCAATTTGTGCCTGGCATAACCTGCTTCGAATGGAAAGACCAACAAAGATTTTCTTTGGCAGTTAGTAAAAAATATATCATAGAACTATGTTTGGTGCAAGTGAATCCTAAAAACAACTATTAAAAAAATTAAGTAATCAGTTAGAAGTATAATGAATGTTAATTCTCAGTGTTCATGAAATAGACAGTGTGTACCTTGTAAAATGAACAATGAAGTATCACTCATTTTTATCTAAAGAGAATATCAAAAATAATAATAATAAAAAATAAATAGATTGTAGGAACTTTGTAAATTTGTTATGTTTGCACTGCAGTGATGCCTGACGGCACGTTCACGACCCAGAGGGTGAGAATAGAGGTACCCAAAGTAGATGCAGTGTTTGTTGGGACCGGCGACCTATTTGCTGCTATGCTGCTTGCTTGGACACACCACTATCCCGCAGACCTGAAGGTATTTTTTAACAGAAATGAATATACAAGTGTCATCAGGCTACCCATGAATTAAATAGTTGTTAAGATCATAATTGTTGTGTTTTGGCCAATCTTATGCCTTTATCTCCTTTTCTCTTGAATAGATGGCGTGTGAGAAAACCTTCTCTGTCATGTACCATGTTATACAGAGAACCATTACTTATGCCTTTGGTAACTATTAGACTCTGTGTGCATGTGTGCGTCTGTGTGTCTGTCTTGGGTTACTAGTCCTGCCCCTGAATTTTTTTTTTCTCTTGTCCCAGAGATGGCAGGTCCTGGCAGAAAACCAAGCCCAGCTCAACTCGAGCTACGAATGATTCAGAGCAAAGCAGACATTGAGGATCCAGCCATCGTAATGGAGGCCATTGTACTATAGAAACCACACCAACACACACATCATTCCCTTTTACCCTATACCACAACTGCACAATGTATAGATGTTGTACATTTTTTTGAATCTGTAATGTGACATTGCCTTAGAAATCTTGAACAAAGCACAACATTTCATGCGGAGGGAGAAATAGCAGGGTATGGCCACATCAACGAGCAGCAGAGAGAGACTGAGAAAGGACAGAATTCTGCGATAAATGAGAGGAAAAAGAGAGAAAAATCTCTTGTTTTTCTTTCAGCTGTTTTTCTCTCTAACTCTGTCTTCTTCTCTGTACTCATCTTAAACCCCTGTTTGTCCTGCACATCAAAGAAACAGGCGATTACCTGAGAAACTGCTACGACTCAAACAAGCTGAAGTCGTTAATTACCATATCATTACGTCATCATCATTGAGATGGGTATGCCTTTCTTGGAGATTGTTACAAGTAAATGTTTACACTTAATTTGATAGTAATAAAGTGAAGGTTAGCTCTGTATTAACAAAAAAGGTTTTGTAGGCTCCTCTGTCATGGATATTCAGATAGGGAAATTCTGTGATTGTTAATTTATTGCATGCCTTTACAAAGACCTATGAACCACATTTTTATTGTATTACTCATTTTACATTTGCATGCTTGAAACGTTATTTTTTCAACAATATTAGAAGAGTCTATGCTGCTGTTATTTCAATGTTTTAATGATTCAAAAGAGGGAATATTTTACAAGAAATAAATATAAATAAATAAATTCAGGTTGTGTTCGATGGCATAAAACTAAGCCAAATTAATTTTGCTAGTGTAGTTAGAGTTGCTAGTAAGCTAGCTAACATTCAGTATTGTTGTAAACTAGTAGATCACAAGCTAACTAACAATTGTCAAATATTTTTGTAGTTTAAAGCTATTTAACTAGCTAGCGAACAATTTGGTTGGCTATTAGAATCGTGTGTGTGTTACTAGTCCTGCCCCTGAATTTATTTCTCTTGTCCTAGAGATGGCAGGTTCTGGCAGCAACCCAAGCCCAGCTCAGCTCGAGCTACGAATGGTTCAGAGCAAAGCAAACAGTGAGGATCCAGCCATTCGGGAACGTGCCATAAATACCAGTAATCAGTGTTGCAAGCTAGCAATCATTTGGCTTACTATTAAAAAAAATACCAGTTCCCAATCGTTTGTAAGCTAGCAAACGTTAAGCTAACTATGCTGTATTGTGTGAGTATGATTGAAGATTGCAGTGAATTAGCAAAGGCTAAATTTGGTGCCAATGCTCGTATTTGCTTCAGTCAGAATGACTGATTCATCAGACTTAATCTTTTAGTCTTTTATAATACTGTTGTGTAATTTTTTTTATATTCTCTCTTTTCAAATTTCATTTGACTTTCATTTTCAACTGATTTAATAGTACAGTGCAATATGTTACTATTTTAAACAGTAGTAAATAGCAAACATACTGCACCACTCATTTCAACATATTTAATCAACTTCACACAATTTCATGTTTCTATTCTGTTGTATCCTTCATCCATGATGAGTGGTGTTATGCATGAAACGATGATACAAACTTGTGTTGTTTCAAAAATCTTGTCCATGTGCAGGACCAGTCAGGGGTTAGAGTTGCTCTTGATGTTGCACTTCCTCCTCACATTTTCATAAAAAGCGATGATGTATTAAATCTGTGGTCTAGTATGTGTCTGTACATGTGGATGTACGCTCGGTTTAATGAGATGAATGAATTTGCGCGTGTGTGTATATGTCTATACATAATTGTGTCTAAGTAAGATTATGGGTAATGGGGTATTTTGAGGGAAAAAAAAATTATTTATTTCTGTGTGACTGCAGCTGAATTAAATGGTCCATGTAGTTGTAACCTTAGGTTGCAGTCTTACAAACAGGCTTGATTCCACTTATGATTGCAAACAGTTAGACTTTTGAGTTAAAGGGCCTAATCTGAGGATCACAGGAAGACACCTTGTACCTAAAGGTCTTTAAAATTGACTGCAGTCTTAACTGCCTCAACGAGTACCAGGCACTGCCAATATTTGTTTGTACACAGGTTGATTTTTGGGGGTGAGAGAGTGTATTACATGGAGGTGGGTGTCCAAGATAATGATAGCAATGTGGCTCACATTATCAGTGGGCAGGCAAATATTTTTGACTGTTATCACAGTGTTGGCACGTTCCCTGAGGGAAATATAGGGCAGAAGTTTTGCAGTGTACTACAACATTTTTGTTTGTTTCATGTACATCGTGTATTTATTAAACTGTATATTGTGATGTGGATTTTTGGCATGTATGACTGTGTTGCTTAAAAGTGACCAAATGTTACATGTCATTAAGGCTTGATGATGGGCTCACTTGTGTGGGCTGGAGTTGAGATTGTCCTAAGTATTAGTTGGTCCCAAAAACACCTTCAGTTCTAGTCGTCACTTTCATTGGTGCCAATAAATAGTCAGATGTAGTACTGCCACCACATTGCCACCTGGTAGCTCTGTTACAGTACCTGCTAGTAATATGAAATCTGTATTCTTATGGGCCAAAATGTTATAATTTAGAACAGTTTCCAAATCCAGTTTTCAGGTTCACTTTTGGCTTTATTTAACTTCATAGAAAATTACTCGACTTCTAACACACTGGTGCTATCTTAAACCAGCTTAACGGTCTTTTCTAGCTGTAGTGACGTTTTTTTTTTACATTTGCAAGCCTTAGTGGTCAAGCCAACATGGTGGTAGACTTTATGAGCATTACTTGAAAATGAAAAAATATTACAGATAAAGGTTTGTACATGTTAAGTATGGAATAAAACAGACAGGGTGTGCTATTACCTTATTAAATTTAATTGGTTTTCTTCAGCAACACATCCAGAAGTAGTTTGTCTCCTAAACCATGGTATTTAGCAGTGATTAAAAACGACTTTATAAAGAACATCATTTTTGAAACATGCTAAGTATTAAGTACTAAGTATTGCTGAATGTTATGAACAGACATTCCCTTACTAGCTTTTTATGTTCTCTTTCTGTCCATCTCTGAGTATGTGACTCTCTCTGTGAACTAATTTCTCTTTGTGGAATAACTTACTTTTGGAATGAGCACATTACCTTAATTCTGTGATTGCCTGGGGTTAGTAAAGGTAATCCTTTACTATTAATGCTTTAGCAATACTGTACACGTATATGGTCATGCTAATAAAGCTTATTGAAAAGTGAAAGTAATCCTGTGATGGCTAACAAAATATATACTAAAAATATTACAAAAAAATAATACTAAATTACCGTAGTTAAATAAAAATTGACTTTTTGTCCAATGGGTTTTGTTTTTCCCATTTTTTAGGATTGGGACCAACTAATCTTTAAACAACTCTCTTTCACGCTTGTACTGTACTTATATTTATTAGACTATGCCATGCCAAAGCTGATCTTAGGTCAGGCAATCAAAGAAATCCCACGAAGTTAGTCCAAAAGTTTAGCCAAAATAGAATAAAGAATTGCAGAAAACTAAATTCAGTTAGAATTTAGGATGTGAAAATGTTTTAGCTTGAATTTTGACAAGCAGGTATAAACACAAAGGTGCATAGAAATTAGGGATGCACGATATATCGGCGGCTATATTGGTATCTGCCAATAAATCCCTATTTTTAATTTATTTTCATCGGTCTGATAACAATATTTGGTCGATATCTTAAAGCCGAAAAATTTTGGATTATTTTCGCTGGTTGGACCACTTCCTGTGCTTGCTGAGAGAAGACAAAATGTCAGCAAAGTTTTATATCATTAAAACTATTATTTGTAAAATATTATAATAATTATTATTATAACATATAAACATTATTTGAATGGTATTTCAATTTATTGATTTATTTATGCATGATATTCTGTCAGGCATTAGATTTTATTTATATTAAAGAAATTTGGCCCATAGAAATTAATTATAATACTTTTAAGTTAAGAGATCAGCTAAAGCTTTTTTGAAGTTAAGGTTTTAAAATGTAAAAAAATTGTTTAATGCATTTGTTTGCCTTTTGTTCTTGCAATCATGCTGAGAAAAATGTATATTTATCGGCTTATGTCGGTTATCGGCCTTTGAATATATATACGGTATATTAGAGTTATCAGTATCAGACAAAATTTGCATATATCGGTGCATCCTTTATAAAAATGAATTCGAAATAATACATTGTGTCTTGGTCTCTCAAAGTGATTCCAGTCTCAAGCTTTACTAGTGACCCTGTTGTATAAGCCACTGTGTTAGCTGTAGTGTTCCCTTGTTTCCCTTGTGGATCTCCAAATAGTTGTGGAAAGAATCCAATTGTGCACACTCTCCAGTGTGACACTCGTAATAGAAAGGTACTCGGCTGCCAACTATAAATAATGATGTCAATACTAAACAGGGCAATGGCCAGCATCCCCAACCCTGAGCTTTGTGTCCTAGAAAATGCCGTGTCTGTGCTTTGATCTTTTAATCTTCTTTTTCGTGTAACTTAGTTGCTGTTTGTTGAATTAATTTGCTTCTGATCCCCATGTCATATTAAGGCAAAACAATTAAATGTTTGGTAGAAGTTTATAGTGATTTGTTTTCTGGTTATGGATATTTTTAACATGTTACAATGAAGATTGTAGTGTACAAATCCACATTTATAATATATAAAATGTATGTTATGATGCAATAAAGAGAAATTAATGATTAGAATAGGTGCCCTGTGTGCCATTGTGACAGAGTGGTGAATGTGTGAAAATTTGTGAGCATTTAACATATCCTGAAAAAGATGTAAATGACTATACATTGCAAGCAGAATGTGTCTGCTGACAGCAGCAGATGTGCCAAATGATGTGGAAAATTAAGATCCAATATTGTGATTCAGTTGTGGGACATGTGGGACATTTTGACCACTAAAATAGCATGGCTCAAGTTTTATTTTTTATCACTATACGGTGTCTGTATACATATTTTAGTATACAGACTTATTTATAATACTGTACTACAATTGAAGTGTGCATAGTTATGTTGGTATGCATACTTATTTTTACACTATATTTACCAATTTTCTTAAGAATTTAATTTATATTTTAATAATTACCACCAATTGCATAGCAATACAGAAAATTGGTATAGCTACTCAGCATGTACTGTACAAGAACTAAATATGAAACGTTATTTCTAATTAAAGAGTGAAAGTCGTCAGACAGAATATGCGGTATTTAAGCAAGTGTTCTATTTTAACAAAAATTCTATTTTTACCAAAACCCTCCTGCGCAACTACCAGCTGTTAATATTTATGTGGCAGGAGCGGTGAGGGGTTGAGCTTTTACTGATCCTACCATAGGACTACTACACCATCTATGAACTTCCAACCCAGGAACACTAAACTTGCCAATTGTGGCAGGAGAGGTGGAATGGTTAAATTTACCAATAACCCACCGAATGTACCGACTACGCCACCTGGTATTCTAACCCAGGAACACAAACCCCGAAATAGGCCGCACAGAAAGGAGACGTGAAGGGAAACATATGTCTTTTTTTCAACGGTCATATAATCAGTATCCAAAGTATAGAGCTCTATAGGAAATTTAAGACAGGACTAACCCATATAACTGCACAGGCATGCCAGCAGCACACACACACACACAAGCAGCACACACACCACACTCACAGCACGCCCAAAGAGCAAAGAAACATCCACATGAATTTGGGGGTTAGGGTTAGGGTTTAACCTAATTTGACGAGCACGCACATTTCTTCTGCTCTTGTAAACAGAACCAGTTAATACATAACTTAACAGTTGTTCATACATAAACTGGTGCAACCCATATAAAAACGCTCTCATGCTCAGAAAATCCACAGCCACTTCCACGACAGCAGAGACACACGGCGCATGTGGCAGGGCATCCAGGCGATCACTAACTACAAGACAACGTCACCTGTCTTTGACAGCGACGCCCCCTCTCAGATGCGTTGAACGACTTCTATGCTCGATTTGAAGCAAAGAACAATGTAGCCAGGAGGAAGATCATCCCTCCTCCCAACGACCAGGTGCTCCGTCTAACCAGTGCTGATGTGAGGAAAACTCTACGCGGGGTTAACCCACGGAAGTCTGCTGGTCCAGACAACATTCCTGGCAGTGTGCTCAGGGAATGCGCAGACCAGCTAGCAGATGTCTTCACCGACAGCTTCAAAATCTCCCTGAGCAGCGCTGTTGTTCCTACATGTCTCAAGTCCACCACAATCATCCCTGTGCCAAAGAAGTCTTCGGTGTTTTACTTCAATGACTATCATCCCATCGCACTCGCACCCATTGTGATGAAATGCTTCAAGAAGTGAGTCATGAGGTACATCAAAACCAGTTACCACCTTCACTGGAGTTTGCGTATCGTCCAAACCACTCTACGGCCGACGCCATCGCCACGACAGTCCATCTGGCCCTCACCCACCTGGACAATAAAGTATCATATGTACAAATGCTGTTCATAGACTTCAGTTCAGCATTCAACACAATCATCCCTCAGCACCTGATCGAGAAGCTGAGCCTGCTGGGCCTGAACACCTCCCTCTGCAACTGGATCCTAGATTTCCTGACTGGGAGAGCTCAGTCAGTCCGGATCAGGAACAGCACCTCCAGCACCACCATACTGAGCATGGGATCCCCGCAAGGCTGCATGCTCAGTCTCTTGCTGTTCACACTGCTGACTCACGACTGTGCAGCGATGCACAGCTCGAACCAAGGTCGCTGATGACACGACCGTGGTGGGTCTCATCAGCAAGAATGACGAGTCAGTATACAGAGAGGAAGTGGGGATCGTCAAGTGCTCCAAGTTCCTTGTGTTCACCTGGCGAAGAACTTCACCTGGTCACTCAACACCTGTTCCATCAGCAAGAAAGCCCTGCAGCGTCTCTACTTCCTACGTAGGCTGAGAAAAGCACATCTCTCTCCCCCCATCCTGACCACGTTCTACAGAGGGACCATCGAGAGCATCCTGAGCAGCTGCATCACCGTCTGGTTTGGGAACTGCACCGTATCGGACCACACGTCCCTACAGCGGATAGTGAAGACAGCTGAGAGGATCGTCTGGGTTTCTCTCCCCTCCATCACGGACGTCCGGTGCATTCGGAAAGCCACCAGCATAGTGGCCGACGACACACACTTTAAATCCACCTACCTGCTGGAAAAAGGTACCGAAGCATTTGGGCCGCTACAACTAGACTGTCCAACAGTTTTTATCCATAAGCCATCAGGCTCCTCAACACGAACTGAAACACTCGGAAAACACTCATGCACCGTCACTTTAATACTGTCAACACTAAGTCGCTGTAATACTGTTTCATAACATCTACTGTTCCACTATTCAATGGTGCTACTGTTTATACTAGTCACTTTACTGTGATAAATAATTCTGCTGTTTTAACTTAAATGCTTAAATCATTCTTTAGTACATTGCCATATGTTGCACAACCGTCAGCGCTATATTCTATGTTGTATGTATCTGTCCCGTAGCATATTGTATGCACTGTCTGTACTTGTTGCACTCTGTGTTGTACGTAGCTCTTTGTTGTCCTGTTTTGTGTTATGTAACTCTCTGTTGTTATGTTGTGTGACTGTGTTATGTGTAGCGTCAGGGTCCTGGAAAAATGTTTTCGTTCCATTGTGTATTGCAACAGCTCTATATGGTGTAACGACAATAAAGCTTCTTGAACTTGAACTTAAATTTATACACATACCAAAAGCTTTGGTCACACAGTTCACAGCATTAAAAAAACAGAAATAACAAAAACATAAAAAGCAATACAGAAAAACATCAGTGCTCGCCGTCGCTAGAACACCCTCCGCCGAGCTGATAATAGGGTCCTCTCCTCTCACTGCGCCATATCGCTGCCTGTTAAAATGAACATTCCTACTTAACATAGAACATGTTTTGTGCAAATCCACAGAATTACATACCTCAGGTGCAAGGGATCCCACTCAAATCGGTCAACTAACGCTCAACGCGCACACTGAAAAACGGACAACAGTTTTAATCAAACCGCCCAAACGCAGAGGATAATTGCCACACCCAAATTCATTCCTGGTTGCGGCTCATGGTCCTTTCCTGATCCTTTTCCCATTCTCTCTCCAAGCTTGCTTCCCTTTTGTCCGATCAATAAAAAAATGCAAAAATGAAACAAAAATAATAATAAATATAGCTGCAAGCAGCAATTATCGGGGTCAAGCCAAATTTGTAGTTTATTTAGATATAACACCCATATTTAAGATTTAATTCGGTTCACGACCAGGAGGTGGCAATAACATTAAACCACGTTAAATGTTTCTTACGTTAAGCATTTTAACATATCTCTCTTGGGTATCCATGTGATCTGTCGTAGCGTTAAAAACAACAGCATTGTAGCTTTTATCCGACAGCTAACGTGATATCAGCAACTGAACGTATTAGATATGGGAACTGAAGCGTGCTGAATGAAATGCATTCGGAAATGCTCCCGTATGCGTGAAAGGACCATTCCGTTGAGGTAACTGAAAACAATGCCAGTTCGTAACGGAAGTACTAAATAAAAGTACACATTACATACACGTTAAATACATGTTATACAGTAACTAAATGGAAAAACTTGTTAATTTTATCCTACCGTCTTCCTGGTTATTTGTTAACGTTTATAGCGCATTGTAGACAAAATGCATACTTGGTTTATACACTGGAAGGCTGCTGTTTACCGTTAGTGCTGGATTAAGTTGCTGTGACGCTGCGACGGCATAGTGGAGTTTAATAGTGATGTGGTTTTATTTCAATATTTCCAATGTTTTATATTAAATAACTTTTGACTCGTCGGACCTAGAAACCTCAAACTTGGTATGGTATCATATCATATTGTGTTTTCATGGCATGTCAAATTTCATCATTTTTTACTTAAAAGAAATTGTACTTTACATTTACAGGAAAAATCAATACTACATAACTATGAGAGCGAATACAGTATGGTTCTCCTAAAAAATGACCTTGTTATATGGTCAGAACACAGTACAAGTTGGCATGCGTCTGTGTGTGTTCCAATAGACGATATGACACAGGCATAAAGCACCTTTTATCGTATACAAAGGGAATAGGATGAATTTGAGAACCCACGGGGAGGCACACTGGCAGAGGGGTTAGCACTCCTGCCTCACAGCAAGAAGGTCATGGGTGTGATTCCCATCCAGGGTCTTTCTGTGTGAAGTTTGTATGTTCTCCCTGTGCTTGAACACGTTCTCCCCATGCTTTCCCTGGGTAACCTGCTTTTCTCCCTCTTTTAAACAGATGCAATTGGGCATAGGTGAATTGGCGTGAATATGAGTGTGAATGATTGTCGCTGTTAGCCCTGTAATTAACTGCCGATTGTCCAGGGTGTACCCTGCCTCACAGCCTAAGTTAGCTGTAATAGACTCCTGTGCCTAGGATATGCGGTAGACAATATATGAATGAATAAAAATCCTGAGAAAATACTACAGTAGATGCCCAACATTCATTTTAATCTCAAGGGCCTTTCTCAGGGGCACAGCAGCTGGGTGTTGTAGGGAATTGAACCTGTAACCTCCAACTCAGCCAACTAACACCTAAACCACTGAGCTACCACTGTTTTTGTGGTCTACAGTAGTTTCAGCTCATAATATAGGAACTAAATAATTTGTAGGTGTAGTTAGAAGGGTAATTTATAATAGTAAATCTTAAACCTTTAACTTGAACATTGTAAAGTAAATCATGAATCAATCCGTGCACTTGAACGTAAAGTGCGAAGCAAGTGAAGATAAATTGGCGTACTCTGGATGTACAAATCGGAACTATGTATGTAACGTTATTATTTCTAGTCGAACAGTTAAAATGCTTGCACAGGAAGTACAGCGTTTAAATAGTTGTTTTATCTCCGCACGAATTCCAACAAAACCCGCCTTATGTGCCCAACTCTTACCTGTGACCACGTACACCTTTCATTTGATTGGGCAGATTTATACATCCAGCCAATTACGACCGAGGAGGCAGGAGTAGTCGAAATATGGGTGGGAAATAAAGCGTGCACGAGACTGCGTTGGAGGCGAGTGATCTGCCGTTAACGGACAAAGAGTGAGAATTTGGAAAAGGAAACACTTCGTCTTAGAAGTTCTGATGTGAGAGCTTGTCTGCTTCGGAAGACGGGTAATTAAACTTTATTATTTATAACCCGTGGTCGTAGTTAGCGCCCAGTCAGGCTTGAGGCAGCTTAGTGAGTGATGGTAAAAAGCCGGAAACGGAATAATATTATTTTAATTTATTTTGTTGTCTAGAGTTGAAACCATGGCCTTCTGGACTCCAGGAAATATACACAGTGGCGTATTTTTTTAAGTTTTTTTTGCTATATATCTACTTGTTCTGTAGGGTTGTAAGATGGCTAATATATGCTCAATAACGCATGTTCATAACGTTAAAGCTTTACTAGCTACTGCAGTCAGTTAGCCAGCTAACTTGGAGCATTTAAATGGGTATTGTTAGCAGTAAGCTAACTCACTTCTGTACTGAATGAATACTTTTTGTAGATGTGTAGTGGCACCTTAAAACACACATATTTAATTGCTCTGTGTGATTTAGATCTAAACGCGTTGCTACAATCAAGCCCAGAATGGCTGCTGTAATACGTTGACCTCGTTTGATCTGCGCGTAAATGTCGCGCGGTGGACCGGGGCGTTATTACGCAGAGAGGGGCGTGTGCTAGTGTTTTCTGGTTTTAGTTAAGGGTTAATTTGGCTAATAAGTAGTTATACCTACTATAGTATAAAATATTACCGAATGAATGCATGAAACGTTTATATTGCCTGAAAACTGACCTGTGCACTTTTAGTAAAAGTCCATCATGATACACGTGGTTATATGGCCAAATGTGTGATGTAAGCAATTCTATGGCTAAGTTGGTTGGTGTTATCATGTTTGTTTCTGTCATGTCTGCCGCTCTCAAAGGAGGGTCTGTAATGTGTAAATGTATAACTTAATTTTTAAGTCATGACAGTACTGGAGAGTCCTATCAGCTTGTTTCACATTTAAAGCTAAATACAACCAGGAAGTGCTGTGAAAATGATGGAAAGGTGTGGAATAAATAGCTTTACACACGTTAACGTATTTAGTTTGGCCTTTCTTTAGTGAGTTAGTTCATTCATTCATTGTCTACTGCTTAAACTGTTCAGGGTCGTTGAGGCGCTGGAGTCTATCCCAGCTAACTTGGGGCATGAGGTGGGGTACATTCTGGACAGCTGTAAAATGCGTCTACACCATATGGCTTAAAGTGTGTGGACAACTTACCAGCTCTTAGCTGGAAGCACAAGTTGTCTGGCAGGTAGTTCAAGTCAAGAAGCTTTGTCATTTCAAGCATATATAGCTGATGCAAAACACAGTGAAACAAAGTTTCTCCGGGATCATGGTGCTACACAGAACAGAGTCACACAGACAACACAGATCTATATAAAACATAACACAGAGCTTACAAAAGTGCAGACGGTTTTAAAAGCAAATATGCTATAGGACAGATGCATAGAATATAGCACCGGCCGTAGTGCAAGATGTGGCATTGTACCAAATAATGAGAGCAGCACTAAGTACAATGAGGCCTCGACTTACGAGTGACCCAACTGACGAGTTTTTTGAGATACGAAACGTCTCTCGGCCGATTTTTGGCTTTCAGCTGCGAGCTAAACTTCATGTTACGAGCCGGCTTCTGTGGGCGGAGCGAATGTCACAATGAACGCATCCGTGCAGCACGTGTCTCACTCGTGCACTT
>JAOUQX010000021.1:4629339-4646205 GCA_028566295.1 Liobagrus marginatus
TTTTGTAGTAGGTAGATCATTTTTACTTGGTCATTTTATAAGTAGCTCGCATGCTGAAAAAGTGTGAGCACCC
Organism: Liobagrus marginatus; assembly: GCA_028566295.1. Lineage (NCBI taxonomy): Eukaryota > Metazoa > Chordata > Actinopteri > Siluriformes > Amblycipitidae > Liobagrus > Liobagrus marginatus. The sequence continues at coordinate 4,629,413 of JAOUQX010000021.1, forward strand.
CTGGTTTGGTCTTTCTGGTCAGATTCCTGATACTGTGAATACTACCAAGGCAGGCTGCTCTCAATACTGCACGTTAATTCGTATGTACACTGGTTCCCTGCGATGTGTTTGGGCATAAATTTGGCTAGTGTTTGCAAAGCTAACATTGCGCACATGGAGACGCTACGACACAAATGTCAACGCCACCCTAGCTCTCACTCTCTATTAATAGTTTATTGATAGTATATTATAGTATTTTGTTATCATCGCTGTCATATACCGTATTTTCCGGCGTATAAGACGACCCCCCCATGTCTCCAGTGAAAACTTGGGTTTTGTGCTATACGCGCTGTATAAGACTCCCCCCCCCTTCCGAGACGACGCCATTTAAAAAATAATCTGAAACGTAAAACACTATACCGTAATATATACTGTATTGGCCCAAATATAGCACGACCTCGAATATAACACGACCCCCAAGTTTTCTAAATCATTTCAAGAAAAATAAATAAATCAAAAGAAAATTTAAATGTAGGCTACAAGGAATTTTTATTTACAATACAATGAATGAATAACCTAAAATTTTGCTGTTACAACAAAACATGTTGAATAATGTTAGGGCCTAGGCCAGACATGGGCAAACTACGGCCTGCGGGCCATATACGGCCCGTTAAGCTTTTTAATCCAGCCCGCCAAACTTGTCCATATTATATTATTAAATAAAATTTTATTATAATGTAACCCAATTCATTTTACCGTTCCCTGTAAATTTGTATTTATAGTAGGAGTATAAAATAAAACAATACGAGTTTAAAGCACTAACACTGATCCAGCGCGCAGTTACACTCTGACGTTTAAACGTTTACAAAGGGACACTTTTTTTTTCACAATTTTCGAAAAATGCTCTACGTCGCCCCCTGGTGGCCAAATTGGTTAATCGACGTTCAGGCACTATTTTAAATGCAAGACTGCGAAAATAACGCGTGTGCTGTTTTTGAGATTGTGTTTTCGGAAAAAATATATGTTTATAATTTAGATTATATTTATATTCGCTATATTCAGGCCAATATAGTAGGAGTAGTGTATATATAGTATGCGGCAGAGGCTGTGACATCATCAGCCTGCGCCGCTGCAACCCGAGCGTCATCCAGCAACAGAGTGCATCGGCACCAGGATTGGTTGAGCAGTGTGCACTGTATACAGCATTGCCGAGCACATGGTAGGCTTTTTAACATGTTTTTGGTGACTTCTTCACTCGGCATTTTCTGTACCCGGCGTATAAGACGCCTCTAGAATTATCTCCTGAACATTCTTTGTATATACTTGATCTATTAGTGTACCCTTTCCTGTGGTTGATGTTTGTATGCGTTGGCTGTTCCATGAGTACCAAATACTTGTTCTTTAGGAGCTACAAATTACGCTTGACCCCGTTAATTGCTGATTGCTATATTTATTATTATTGTTAGTAGTAGTAGTTTTTTTCCGTAATGAATGGGAGTCTATGGCAGTGTCCATTTTTTTCTAAGTCAATAATTATGAAATTTGGCATGCCAAGAGAACACTATGATACCATGCCGACTTTGAGTCAAAAGTTATTTAATAAAATATTGAAGTACAATACGTCACTAAGGTCCACTATGATGTCACAGCGGCAACTTGACACATGTGCACACACGCACACACAAACAAACGAAAGACGCTGAATAACGGAATGAACTCTAACAAAACAAATTGTATATTTTGGTCTAATATCATGAATGTGGTCTCTTTAGATTTCTTAATCATATGGTGATTTTGATTCGGAATAAGCCAAGAGTATACGCATGTGGTGAATATACCACTTCATTCATTCTGAAAATCTGAGATCTGCTCGTGCAAACCCGGGTGAGCATGATCTGTGTTGCCAGATTGGTGTAAAAGCCCATCGTGTGATTTGTTTTTCTAGTTCAATTGCCAATTACTGGTGTTAAAAGGAATAACATCTTTTATTTGAATTTGGGGTTTCTCTTTAGATGAATATGAATCGACATTGGCCAAAGAATCAGAAGCAAGAGACATTAATTTCTATGTGTGTTTTATGCAAATTGTTTATTACTACAAAGGCTACAAATTGGGCTTGACCCCGTTAATTGCTACTTGCAGCTATATTTATAATTATTTCACGTCCGACGTGACACTCCACCATGCCGACCGTTACAGCATGCTACATCACGTGAGTTTAGAGACTGATTTAGTGTCTGTTTTCACTGAGACATGTCCCAGCAACACAGCTGAGGACACCATCCTTCAGCTAGATTTGCTAACCTACAGAAATGCAGCTGTATGGTAAATCTCATGGTGCTGTGTTGTGTGTTTACAAAAACACAGAATTTTTGCAGTAGGTCTGTGCTAGTTTATAGCTAAACTACTCATCACTTGTGGAGTTTGTGTTCAATGCAGACCATTTAATTTACAACGGGAAATAACCGCCATTATTGTATTGAGTGTAAATTCTGCCTAGCATTAATTCAACCAGGCAAATCAAGTAACCACTTTCTAAACTCCATCAGTGTCTGGAAAACAGCAAAATAATCTTTCAGATTTAAGCTATCAAGCGAATTCTACTAGCCAACCATATTGTGGGCTGTTGATTCTGCAAATTTCTATAAAAAACTAAGGGCAGCTGTATTGTAAGCTTCTATCTGAATCCCCACAGTTTTAAAATGTTGGTTGCTACCAATAACCAATAGAAACAAACAAGAATTCTATATTAAAAAATTACTTTCACCTTTAAGAAGAATTTAATGTACAGCTCCATCCGTTACATGCAATTTCCATTACAGTTCAGCTTCGGATTTGGCGAGGCTTGAAAAGCAGCCCTGTGAAAAATCGCTTCATTGTTTAAAAACAAAAGAGTTGGAAAACCTCGCACACTGTTGCTCCGAGGCGGGGTTATGCAAATAACTAGCTACGTCGAAGCCGGCACCAAGTTCTCACAGGGCATAACAAACACCAGACACCGAACAGATGCCTAATTAGATGCAAAAAAAATCTACATTAGTGAAAACATCATCTGATGTTCCCTTTAAAAGCGTACAGGCATATATATATATTTTTTTTTTACATCTTACTTTTGTTAGGTTTATTTTTTGGGCAAAGTCAAATGTCATCCTTTTACAAAATGGACAGATAAACCCCTATTTTGTCACTGGTCTTGAAAAAAATATTCACGTTCATGCAAAACCTTCTTGGTAGCGTCTTGGTAAAACCAATGACCGAAAAGAGAAGTATGCTATAATATCAACTCTCCAGCACACTCCTCTTACGAAGGACAACAAAAACATCCAAAGAAAAAGAAACACCACGCAGTGCAATGAATGTAATTAGCTTAGATTAAGGCAAAGCCAACAGTATGTATTTGCGAATTGTGTAATAATATACAGAACTTAACTGAAAATTGGTTCTCTGAGGGCAAGCCAGAGCGGGAGCTAGAGCGAGAGGGGGCTAACGGGAGAGGGAGAGTGGGAGCTAGAGCAAGACGCACACACACTTTCACCTAGATTTTTGAGCATATGTGTGGAGAGTGAGCATGCTATAGCCCGGGGCACTACTTTACAAACTTGATCAACATTCTAGTGGATTTTATAGTTTGTGTAGAGAAGTTGTACTAGCAAAGTTCTACTTTCAGGCAGTTTTGTCTCCTTTCGAAGAAGTAAAGTTCTATGCTAAGAGCTAAGTTCTACTTAAACTGAAAGTCTGCCCTGACAGGAGTCCGCTACTTATGCTCCCCCTGCGACATGGTAAAAAATTGACCTTGAGCAATGATTGGTTTTGGAGTTTACATGTGATTTTATTAAGGTTTGTGTCGGCGTGTAAGAATTAACTGGACTGGTGCATATGGAAAGGTGCAGACATGGTGTGAGATATGGGGGTCACACCAAGAGCGAACTTTATCTTCTTTTTTCTATTCCAGGTCTGTGGTGTTGAGTGACGGGCCGTGTAGAAGAGGACTGTAAAGAGGAAGAACGCATTTGTGGTAAGTTTAATGTGAATTTCTTCTCTTCCCTCTAAAGCCCTGCTTGATGAGAACATTTGCTTCAAGCAACACGACATTAAGAGCATATTGTGTTAACAAAAGTTTGAACTTGAGCTTCCTCATTTCAAACACAGCACATGTTCTTCCCAATTTTTGAATTGCAGTTTAGCTCGTAACCAGGATATTTCTAGGAGTCCACCGTTATTAAGAACATATCAGTAGGTGCACTTGGTGGAAATGGTTTGTTTACAGTCTGCAGATTGTGTACGTACGATTAACCCTTAATTTGTTACATTAGAATAATTGTTGTAATTACACTATATAGTCAAAAGTACAGTGGAACCTCGGGTTCGAATTTAATCCGTTCCAGAACTTTACTCGTAAGCTGAAAAGTTCGTATACCGATAAGAATGAACAGAAACTTCAGTAATTCATTCTGGACAACCAAAAATATTACTATAAAAATAAAGCCAATATTCACTAATATTAATTACTTTTAACATGTTATTTTGAAATCATACCATATAAAAACATATAAGAGAGGAAAACATTAACTTTACTGGGTACCTTACCTTTGAGAAGACTTGCTACTCGCTGTTACAGCGTATACACAAGATCCACTACGATATAATAAGCACAATTGTAAGAGCTGCGTTGCTGGATCCAAGAGAGGGTTGGAGTCCGTGGAAAAACTCAGGAAAAGGCGCTACTGGAACGATAGCGCGATTAGCGCGGTGTGTAAGTAGTCATTACTAACGGGGGCAAGTTAACCAACAAATAGCGGCTGGTTAGGTCGGTAATATAACCAATAAGCTGGCGTTAAGAGGTTTAGCAGAAAGGTGAACGGAGCTTGGTATGATCGGTGAACAAAATACTTCGCAACCGTTAAACAGAAGTGTTAGACTTAAATAGGTTGTGACCCAGAAGTAAGGCGCTGCGGTCGCGGCGTGAAGCGGAAGTGAACAGTCTAGAACTCCGGCGACGTTACGGTCGTATCCTGAAATTTTGTTCGTAAACAGGGGCACAATCTTTGACGAGCTGTGATTCGTAACCTGACTTTTACGTATGCCGGGGCATTCGTAACCAGAGGTTCCACTGTATTGGGAAACTGACCATCACATCCAGGTTTTTTTTAACCTCTTTCCAGATTTAGTCTTACCTTTTACTCTCCAGTAGATTTTGGAGCAGGCATGTAGATATTTCCCCCATTCAACCACTAAGCCTCATTACCAAAGTCTCATTGATGTGTTCAGTGGGGTTGCAGAGTTTAGGTGCTTTGTGCACAGTGATATTGTCATGTTGGAACAGTGTTAATTAGCCTCTTTGCTCCAATGAAAGTTTTAATTCTACAACATATGGATTGCATAATTTGGTCAGCACTTGTAATTGTGTTTTGTATGCATTATTATTTACAAAAGTCTATTAACCGTGTACTACAATAAAGACATGGTCCAGAAATACACCTAATCGCATTCCGTTAAATTAACAGTCAAAAGTGATGACAATCGCAAGTCTGTATGCACTGATTTCTTAATTTGCATGTCAGCACAGCGTTTTTTTTTAGATATAAATGCCTATTTTGCATCACGTTTACATGCCTTGTGTCAGCTGTTGATTCTGCTACAAATACACACTGCCTCTTTCGCCACAGACGTGTGTGTAGGTGTGTGTGAAGTGAGGGTTTGTCCGTCATGGGTGTTTTGGCCTGGCTGAAAAGCCAGTTCATCCTGCAGCTCCTCATCGGTTTCGTATTCGTGGTCAGTGGCCTCATCATTAACTTCATTCAGCTGTGTACCTGCATGCTTTGGCCAATTGACAAGCAGCTCTACCGCAGGATCAACACCCGCATGTCCTATTCGCTATGGAGCCGTAAGTACACAAAGCCAACAAAAACTTCTATTTGTGTCTATTCAAATGCGATGATCTGTTTCATATATGGTTGAATGCCTGCATTAGCTGTTTGGGCTACTAGGGATGACGTCATCATCCCACTGTTGAAGAATAGAAGGATAAAATCGGGTGGATAAGAATACTACTCTACTTCCCACAGCATTTAAATGAGGGCTTTTTAATGCCGAAAGATATGCAGCTTTATGCTGTGGTAGAACGTGCAGGATTTCAGAATATGATCAAAGTACTCGAGTGACTGTATAAAACGTGAATTCCTGAAAAGTTGGGACGTTTTCTTAAATTTCAATGAAATGAAAAGTAAAAGGCTTTCCAATCATATTAGGCAATGTTTTATTATAAATGTTTAAACTGAGAAATGTTACAATTTTATTCAGAAAATGAGCTTATTTAAATTTTGATGCCTGCTTCAGGTCTGAAAATAGTTGGCACGGGGGCAAAAAATGGCTGAAAAAGCAAAAAAAAAAAAAAAAACTTCGGCTGAGAGATCATCTAGTAACTAAAAGTTAATTCATATCAGGTCTGTAACATATAAAAGAGATGCAGATCTCTTGTGAAAGATGTACTCCTTCTAGAGGCAGGAGACTATTTTATTACTATATTTATTTACTATTAATATATATATAGACAGACAGACAGACTCGCTGTTGGCACGATGGAGACGACGTTCGTAGAACGGGGAGGAGGGAGAGTTATTGTTTGGAAGGAGCATCTCCTTCCATTATGATATCGGGCAGACTGTCATCTGAATCATGGTCATCACTTCTCTTTTTAGATTCATTTTGCTTTGTTTCACTACGATGGCTTTTTCCAACTTCCGTAAAGAATTTTCCAATTGAAAGTTGCTTTGGGCGACTTTTTAAAATATCACTGAAGTGAGACATGGCACCATTAAAAGAGTTTATAGCCCTCATTGCTAGTGCCGTATCAGGGTGATTTTTTCCTCTACAAATGACTGCAATTTTAACCTTATTCTTAACCCTTTTCTTAATCTTATATAATTACTGTTACAGCGTATACACAGGATGCACTCCGATATAATAAGCACAATACGGTACTGTACAGTGTATACGATACTGTTCACTAACGAAAAATAAGGAAATAAAGACTTCTTTTTTTTCTTTCCATTTTTCAGATCCTATTGATCACACACATACATGCAGTGAAATGTTTTTATTCCGCATATACCAGCATATGTTAACACGAACGCTGAGACAATGCTCTACATCACGTGTCAATTACAAGGCCCGCGGGCCAAACACTGCCCCCCATGACTTTTAATCAGGCCCACCAACAAATTCTGGTTATCAATTTATTGTGGCCCGTGCACTGTTTAAAACAGGGGTCACCAACATGGTGCCCGTGAGCACCAGGTCGCCTGCAAGGACCACATGAGTAGCGTAGCCAGCGGGCCTGTTTTAAAACTAGCCCACCATAACACCACTTACCGGTGAGCTGCATCTATCTCTTTTTTTTTTAATGCCATTCTGTTTTTTTAAATCAGGCTGTGACTGTCGGCGTGGCGGAGCGTAAACTCCGTAGCACCGGGGAACAGTTGATACAAAAGCAGTGTTCATCATGGAAGCTTTTATTGAAAAGAAGCAAAAAAAATAAACATACGGTGTGCGCGTGCAGTCTGCGAGCAGCTCGCGTGAGCGTGCACTCGATATTGTAAGTCCGAGCCCCCTGGCCGAGAGTTTATTTAAGCTCCGTGTCTGATTACAAAACTTATCTTAGATGGGTGTGTGTCCGCGCGTGTGTGTGAAACATCCGCCAAACTCCACCTGTTCACGCCCCACTTTCGCCTCTCACTGCCGTGCTCAGGCGGCCGCGTGAGACAGGCTTGCATTAATGTAAATTTAAAAATATAATTACTTATAAAGATTTATATAAAGTGTTACATATTGCTATTTATTTGTTTTTACCTTGTTCAATCATTGATTATGATTATTGTGAGAAATCATTAACATGATCAGTGTGTTCACATATTAATAACATTAATTATAAATAATAACAAAGGTAAATTGAGCAAATATCTGATCTTGGTAATGAAAGTAGCCATGGCAAAAGGACATTACTCCTAAAATAGATGAAATTGTTTCTAATAAAAGATGCAGGGTTTCCGGAAAGAGTTAAAAGATGCCTATCTTTCTTAGGTTTGGCATACAAGCCAGTGTTCATTAAAGTACAAGTTGTCTTTTCAAAGTAAGAGCTACCAAGTCAAATAATACAAGATACTATCAAATACCATTCTTTTCTTTTTCTAGCCCAGTGTTTTAAAATAGGCTACTGTTTTAAATACTGTTTTATGCAGTTCTGTTTGTCGGAGACCATATTATTATATTATACTTATGTAACTTGTATTTCTCCAATAAACAAACAAAATAATTCTTTAAATTTATGTTCGGCCCCTGATTTTATTCACAACCATTAACTGAGTTTGGATTTGACACCCCTGCTCTACACCAACACATGTGGTATGTGACAAACACACACGGTCTACAGCGCCCTCAGGCAGGCGTCCAGTCCACAGTCCCTTCACGTGACAGCGACGAGCTGCGCAAATTTTGTAACCTGAATTATACGTATGCCGGGGCGTTCGTAACCCGAGGTTCCACTGTATATATAATAATTTCATCCGTGATACTATCCTAACTGTGGATTTTGTGAACCGTTCCACCCCATTGGCTACACTAATGTATCATTCAAATAGAAAGTTCTATCGTAATAAAGGATGTGTGAGTGTGTTCTTGTCTTAATGATTTATGAAGACACAAATTTGGGTACTACACTGGTATTATGATGTAAGCATGCTTTAAGTCGACATTTCATGAGTCCCCATAAGTAAACCCGCTTTATAAACATACTAAACAATGTTTTAAAAGTGCAAAAATGCTTTTTGTTTTATGTTTAGGGGTAGGGTAGGGATATAGAATGTACAGTTTGCACACTATAAAATCCATTATGCCTATGGGTTAGGGTTAGGGCACATACATCCACACTATAAAATTCATTATGCCTATTGAATCTCCTCACAAAGATCGCAAAGCAAACGTATGCGTGCGTCTGTGAACTAAACACCATTTGACAAGGAAACTTTTGTGTCTATCCAGGTTATATTATGGTTTCAATTGTGTGCTAATGGGAAACACAAACTGTCTGTCTTTACACAGAGTTGGTGATGCTTTTAGAGTGGTGGTCAGGAACAGAATGCACACTTTATACTGAGCAGACCAGCGTGGACCATTTTGGAAAAGAGCACGTCATCATCATCCTCAATCACAACTACGAAATCGATTTCCTGTGTGGCTGGGCCATGTGCGAAAGATACGGCGTGCTGGGGGTGATTACATCAACAACGTGCATCTCGTACACAACACAGATCATTTCTTAACTGAACGTAATGAGCCTCAGTTAAAATACATTAACGAAATAATGGGCCCCATTAATGTTGCTTTATTGATGAGCTGCGTATTGATTTTAATATTTCTTAATCAAACATTTATTGTAGATCAAGTGTTTAACATCACAGCCATGGAAACCCCCTGCTTCACACAGTTTAAAGTGTTTCCTATTATCAACACGCCTGGTTCATTGCGAAGCTTACTTTAAGTGATTACTAATTTGTTCATTTATTGGATCACCTTTGCTGCATAGAGAAAACCTCAATGTGTACAAGGCAGGTGGTGTCCATGACTGGAGTCAAGAATATTTCTAGGTGTGCTCTCTGTATTGTGTCCCAGTAGACCAATTAAACAACCACTCGGCCCAGTTGTCACCTTTATTTAATGTAAAAAATAGAGACAAATATATATAATTTTTTCTATCTTCCTAGTAGACTTTAAAGTCTGACACCTGCAGTGATTACATGCTAAGATGAATTTAATATTGGAATGGCATTCGGATGACCTGAACTTAACCTAAGTCAATGCAAAAGCATCAAAAATAAAATCTCAAGTTATATGTATCATCTAAAAATTGTCTGATTTAAATAAAGGTGTAACATATTTCTTAATATAGTTGTGGAAGTAAGCCTGTAGGTTATTCTACACATCTTTTGTTTCTAACACCTATACACAATAATCCAGACACCCAATCAATCCTAACCCTCCAAAATGAATACGGGAAGCCTTTATAGATTGCTTTTGAAATCGTTTAACGGTCTAGCAGTTCATATTTTGCAAAACAAAATATGTTTACACTGTGCCTATGAAGGTCATGCGACACAATGAATACCAATTTTGTGCATTCATGGATATGAGGACATAAATTTGTCTAATGACATGGGTTTTACACTGGTATTACGACATAAGCATGTTTTATGGAGACATTTCATGACTCCCCATACGTAAAATAAGCTTTAAAAACGTATTTTATAACTTTTTATTAAAAGTGTAAAAAAATGCGGAATGTATTGTATGATTAGGAGTAGAGGTAGTGTAGCGGGATAGAATGTACAGTTTGTACACTATCAAAACAATTACGCCTATGGAATTCCCTCACTAAGATGGCAAAATGTGTTGTTTGGATGTGACCGGTATGAAGTGGTTTATCATTTGTTTCTTGAATTCATTTCTTTTTTTTTCTTTTTTTAAAGTATTTTCTCCTTTTTAGTGTGAGATGGCCTCAACTCAAAGCTCCTGTAAATTCTGAACTGCTTCTTGAACAAAGAACAACAAAAACACATAATTTCTCATCCCCCAGAGTGCCAAGGTGCTGGCGAAACAAGATTTGCTGAAAGTTCCTCTGATTGGCTGGACCTGGTATTTCCTAGAGATCGTGTTCTGCAAGAGAAAGTGGGAGGAGGACCGGGAGAACGTGTTTAAGGGACTCAACCAGCTCAAGGATTATCCTGAGTACATGTGGGTGAGTGTGTTCAGGATATTAGGCTGTAATCCTAAACGGTAGGCTGAATGTTCCTTTCATAATACAATAGCACAGTCCCTTGCCTGTATGCTACAGAAAGTTTTGTTCAATCAGATACGTTTTCCAGACCTACAGCATTTCTTTTGAGTAATACATGAGAATGTGTGTGGAAATTAAGTAATTGAAATTCAATACGATGCATGCATTTTGAGGCCGTTTATTGATTTCTTTTGTCATTCACGCGCCAATGAGCAGTGGGAATGAATCCTCTTTTCCCCACATACATTTGTATGATTGGAGTATTGGGACACCTGATCATCCTGCCACCTTTTTTTTTTTAATATATATTTTACCTTTGCGTGCGTTTTATTTATCTATCTCTATCTACCTTTAAGAAAACTAATAGGAAAGCATGTACTCCCCATGCACCCCTCAGATGAATCAGCACATGCAGTGGCCCTTACACACAGGAAGTTTCTTAAAACTTTTCTTAAAGGGGCAACATCCATTGTTGTAACATCAGACATGAATTTGGGGGAGACTATTGTTCTTGGCTATTACATAATGTGTAATTTTTTTGCTTTTTTTAAAACAATTTAATGAAATTGTACATGTAAAATAAAATCTATCACAATATAACCACTTTATTTGTGTTAATGTTATGATGTTATGGCAATTACAGTCCATGATACCTCTCTGAAGTATGGTGGGAACATGCATACATTGCTACAAGTGCAATCTCTGAAATTCCAACATTTTAAAACAAATGTAACTAATAGTGCACAAATTGTTTCTCTCCTACAGAAAACAAAGATGCAAACATTTTATAATGTATTTGTTTTTAAAGTTTATTTCAACTGTTGTAGAGGGGCACCACTTGCCACCACAAAAAATCAAATGCTTTTAAACCCTGCTCAGTGATCATGTGGTTGTCCTCTGTTTTTTCCAGTTTTTGTTGTACTGTGAGGGAACACGGTTTACAGAGAAAAAGCACCAGATCAGCATGCAGGTCGCTGAGAGTAAAGGTCTCCCCAAACTCAAATACCACCTACTGCCACGCACCAAGGGCTTCACCACCACTCTGCAATGCCTGAAGGGAACAGGTCTGTGACAGCTTTCTGTCATTTACACTTATAATCACAACGTATATAATTGTCACATCATGTGGTGATCTTTTATCTAAAACAATATCATGTTCCAGTCAAAGCCATATACGACGTCACACTGAATTTTAAAGATAAGCAGAACCCCACGCTGTTAGGCATCATCAACGGGAAGAAATACAGAGCTGACATGAAAGTCCGGTGAGTGTAAATTTGGAAATGATGGTTCAAACCCTGGTCCTGTACTTGACTGATTAGTTGGATCAAGTGTTGTGACCATAGCGTTTTGTGTGTGTGTATATAGCAATTACATGTTCTGTCCAATAAAGTAGAGTTTGGGTGCATATAATTCATTTTTGCTCGAAGGATTTGTTCAGTAGAAGTTCAGCAGATACAATTGTGGGAAAATAACAAAATATTATTCATCTGAATGTGCAAAAATGCTTACAGTTAAAAAGATGCAGAGTAGCAGCCTGAGACTGTATATGAAACTGCAAAGTGTGGGCTTATCGTTAATAATTTGTCAAATGTAACACATTGTATACAGGCTATTTGAATCTTGATGCATATTTTTGACTCGTACCCACAGCAGGCAAGCTCAGAGCAACCAAATAACAGTTTTCATTTAACAACCAAGAGAAAGATTAAACAAAGACAAGCAGTTGCCACCTGAGGCATGAGGATAAAATTACCCCCTGACAGTAAGTTATTCTCGGTATTCATCACTGGAACATGCACTGCTGGCAGAGGGAACGAGTCATTTCAGGTGATCGTTTGAATATACAATATCTCACAAAAGTTAGTACACCCCTCACATTTTTGTAAATATATTGTATATTTTCATGTGACACCACTGAAGAAATGACACTTTGCTACAATGTGAAGTAGTGAGTGTACAGCAGGGGTGTCCAAACATTTTGCAGATGGCCATATTTGGTAAAGTGAAAATGTGTTGGGCCGAACATTGAGCCTGACATTCTTTGAACCATTAACATTAAACGCAAATTAACTATTTTCTGAATTTTCTTATTGTGAATGGCATACTTTTCATTTCATCACACAATAAAATACAAATAAATCTAAAAACAAGCTGCCGGACTGATTTTAATATTTTTTGTCTGCTTTACGAGACCCAGTTTGATAGTCAGTTGAAAAGCAAAAGAACAAATGATGCACTGATTGAAGACCCAGTGCATATTCAATATTTTAATCCTCACAAAAAAAATCAATTCACTGAGATTACAATTTATTCACCTCAGAAGACTAAACAAATAACTTGCCTGCACTAATATGAAGGCTGATGTAGAGATCTCGGCTGCATTAAATAGGCAGGGTCTGGCTCACAAATGGTGGTTTTGATGCGCAAAATGTCACGCAGATGAAGGTCACTTCTCGAAGTCACACGGTTCTTGTTAATGTTCATAACCGAGAAGGTCTTCTTGCACAAGTATGTCGAGCCAAACAAGCTCAGCATTTCCACTTGTCTTGTAAGCGGCAGCCTTCGCTCTCAACTTTCCTTTTTTAATTTATAATCATTTTAGAAATTGGTTGCAAAGGATCACACAAGGGTCAGATGTCGAGAGTGTGTCAACTGGTCTACTGCCATCTTCTGGTGAAATATAAAATAGCTTTTTTGAACGCATGTATTTTATAGTATGGTCAACAGTGCTAGCATGTCACATATGAATGATTTTATAAACGAGGCTGCGGGCTAGTGGACATGCCTGGTGTACAGCTTGTATAACAGTGTAAATTCGCCAAAGAAGTCATTAACGTCTAAACTGCTGGCAACAAAAGTGAGTATACCCCCAAGTGAAAATGTCCAAATTGGGCCCAACGTGTCAATATTTTGTGTGGCCACATCACGGAGCTCATGGATGTTAGGGACCTTGTGCAACTACACCCTTCATTTGATAATGCCCCACAGATGTTCAATAGGGTTTAGGTGCGGAGACATGCTGGGCCAGTCCATCCCCTTTACCCTCAGCTTCTTTAGGAAGGCAGTGATTGTCTTTGAGGTGTGTTTGGGGTCATTATCACGTTTGAATACTGCCCTGCAGCCCAGTCTCCGAAGGGAGCGGGGGGCTCCGCTTCAGTATGTCACAGTACATGTTGGCATTCATGGTTCCCTCAATGAACTGTAGCTTCCCAGTGCCGGCAGCACCAGACCATGACACTCCCACCACCATGCTTGACTGTAGGCAATACACACTTGTCTTTGTACTCCTCAACTGGTTGCCACCACCTACGCTTGACACCATCTGAACCAAATAAGTTTCTTCGTCTCATCAGACCACAAGACATGGTTCCAGTAATCCATGTCCTTAGTCTGCTTGTCATCAGCAAACTGTTTGCAGGCCTTCTTGCGCATCATGTTTAGAAGCCGCTTCCTTCTGGGACGAGAGCAATGCAGACCAATTTGATGCAGCGTATGGTCTGAGCACTGACAGGCTGATGCCCCACCATTTCAACCTTCTGCAGCAATGCTGGCAGCATTCAGATGTCTATTTCCCAAAGACAATCGCTGGATATTATGCTGACCCCCCTGCATTCAACTTTTTCGGTCGACCATGGCGAGGCCTGTTCTGAGTGGAACCTGTCCTGCTGCAGCTCAGTTTCAGGGTCTTGGCAATCTTCTTATAGCCTCGGCCATTATACAGAGCAACAATTCTTTTTTTTTTTTCCCAGATCCTCAGAGAGTTCTTTGCCATGAGGTGTCCTGTTGAACTTCCAGTGACCAGTACGAGAGAGTGAAAATTTGGACATTTTCACTTATTTTGTTGGCAGCAGTTTAGACATTAATGACTGCATGTTGAGTTATTTTTAGGGGGCAGCAAATTTACACTGTTATACAAGCTGTACACACACTACTTTACATTGTAGCAAAGTGTCATTTCTTCAGTGTTGTCACATGAAAAGGTATAATATTTACAGAAAATGTGAGGTGTATACTAACTTTTGTGAGATACTGTATATGACTATGGCTCCAATCATGTGTATATATTTGTGGACCAATCAGTTAACATATTTAATTAACAGATGAATTTGACCAGTCATGTGCTTTGACTCCTTTCCTGTGTCAACATTGCCCTCCAGTGATGTGCTGTAGTGGTCTGCTGCTCTAACTGTTGTTTTGCTGAACAGGCGTTTCCCAGTCGAGGAGATCCCCGATGATGAAAAGGAGTGTGCTGCTTGGCTTCACAAGCTTTATCAGGAGAAGGTCAGATTCTCTCAATACCTAACTGAGTGTCTTGGTTTGAATACTTGTGGCAGTTAGTGTGCAGTGAACCACCTTGTTTATCACTGATTGGGTTTGCATTCAGAATATCATGATTATAATTAAGGCTTGTAGTCAGCTGTTGGGAAAAGCTGATATAAAGATATTTTTCAGTGTCACAGTGACCCTGCGAAGTATGTGAATCCTGACCAGAAGCGTCACAAGTACTAGCAGTAGTCATCTGACCATTGTTTAAATAAGTGTTAAATGAACTGTATTTGTATCAGCACTAGTTATGCTTTATGGTATTAGTCAGATCCAAATGACTAAATTTGCAATATGAACATTGTTCTTACTAAATCACAGAACATAGATCTTTACATATAATGTATACAATGATTCTGATTATCAGATTCAACCAGATCACTTTTGTGTAGCTTATTGACGGACAGCAACAACCAAAACACTCTCCCACTTTCTTCAAATTTGATGTTTGACTGCTGTCTGACAAATCAGGTGTATAAGGTTTATTTAAATAAAATACTTAAACAAAAAAAAAAACCGCGGGTGTACATACACTGTGATAACATTTTCTGCTGTTATTGCTGTCATTTTGTAAACTAATAAAATATAGATTAAAGTTTGAGCCTTAAAAATAAAATTTGCTTGTAACTATATATTTATATCACCTTGCTCCTATAAAGCTACTTGCATGCTGTATTTACCAGTGGAATTACTTGGACTAACTCTGTGTGTCCCCTTGTTGGATGAAAGGATGAATTGCAAGAGTACTATTTCAAAGAGGGTCGTTTTCCAGGAACCATTATCAAGCCCAAACCCCGGTTATGGCCTTTGATCAACTTTTTATTCTGGGCAACACTGCTGCTGTCTCCACTCATTAACTTTGCCTGGGACGTCTTTGTCAGCGGCTCACCACTCCTCATTGTCAGCTTCATGGTCTTCCTTATTATTGGTCAGTACTTATAGAAAATCATTTTATATCAATTTGTAACACTTGTGCTCCTAGATGTATGCTTGTTTTTTTATTTTTATATTTGATCTAGACCGACTCGGTTTTATAAACGATTCATTTTAGCTTCAAAGAGGAGCAACATTCTCACAATGACTAACTGATTAATACAATTACTACAGTAAGAACTACTAAATTTAATTTAACTACTAAATAATAAAATTAAACTAGTATGTTGTACAGTCTGTGGTGTTAACACTGAACATCCATTCAGCACCCTTAGTTAAATGTTAAACGTCACTTACTGTAAATGTTTCAGATCATCAATCAAATTTTAAATATTAGTCAAAGATAGTACAAATAAACACAAAATGTAGTTTAAATGAAGGTTGTCATTATTAATGGAAAACAAAATCTAAACTTACATGACCCTGTGTGAAAGTTATTGCCCCTAAACCTAATAACTGGCCGTGTAAGAAATAAATAAATAAAAATCAGGAAGGGGAAACATTCATTCATTTCACACCACTGTACCTATTGATAATGAATCACAAAATCTGGTTTTACCTGGAATTATATGGCTGTCGGGGTTTCTTTAAGATGTCCCTTTTGAGCTTTTTCCTTTGACTTGCTCATTCATCTAAATCAGGGGTGTCCAAAGTTTTTTTTGGTGAGGGCCAAATACAGAAAAATAAGCAAAGGCCCGGGCCACACACAAGAGGTGACATATTGACA